>CM076577.1:1337815669-1338087328 GCA_034641835.2 Pinus albicaulis | reverse complement strand
CATAATCAAATCCTTTTACTTTTCATTCCTTAAAAACCCATACGCTACTTTACTTTAGTAAACCAGCGTATATACGCGGATCCCCTTTACGAAACTAGCGTATACACAGAGATTTAGATATGTCATTAAATCTTCACTTAAATCATTCCATCATGTATTCTTCAGATATTCAATAAGCAGTAAACAGGTGCAGTAAGAACAGAATAAACCATCACACAAAGCATCACACATGAACACCAGGATTTTTAGGTGGAAACCCAAATCGGGAGAAAACCACCGCTGCAGTTGCTCGGCCTTCAATATTTTATTATAGAGAAAACATCTTACAACATATGTGCTGGCGCAGACTTGACCAGCACGCAGGCACCCACCTGCGCTCGTTTACCAGCCTCTCCTGGAAGGGAGCTACGACCCCCTGACTCGTTTACCAGCCTCTCCTGGAAGGGAGCTACTACCCCCTGATCTCGTTTACCAGCCTCACCTGGAAGAGAGCTACAACCCCCTGACTGAAGGCTACAACCTTCAGCACCACCTTGGACCACGTTTCATCAATTTTCACACTGGATCCAACCACTTCAATAGAACACAACTTGCAGACCGCAATTCATCATATTTCCGGACGGAACCCTTTCCATATTTTTAAGCACGAACATACATCATCAACAGATACATATCAACACAGATCAGATAGCAGAAACACAGCAGAACAGATCAGATATTTCATACCCCTTGCTTCAGCAAGCCCTAGTTTGCATACGCGCTTTCCCTTCACTGATGTCACGTGTATACGCGCTTCCGTCCATACAAACCAGCGTATAACTCAGTGTATATTTTATTGCGCATACGCGCTTTTTCTTCGCTGAAGCTGCGTATATACGCGCTTCCTCCGCGTTGAAGTAGCGTATAGATCTTCAATTATTACAGAGCAGGATACTTCTTCAGATCAGATATTCAGTTCAGATTTACCCTGTCACTTCAAACAGATGTTCGCCTAGATGTTCGCCTCATCATAGATCTAAGCCTTCCATAAGCAGATCCAGTAGATACATTTCAGATCTAGATCCCTTTCTTCATCATTGGTGCATCATCCAATCAGATTTATCTTCAAGTGTAACCCTTTCATTCAGATCTACTTCAGAGAGAAGTATTCATTCAAGCTCAGACATCTTGCACCCACGCTCAATTTTTTTGCACAATGAATTTCTTCTCCTTTTATATGATTACCCTTTGTCAATACCATGAGCCCCTTTTTCAATACCATGGACCAAAACAATACCATAAGCCCAAAACTACTTGGACGGGGTCAATTGGGCGGATCATTACCCAATACAATGGATTAATACCATGGTGGTTACCCTTGGGTTTGCACTTTTGAGCGCTTTTGCCCATACGCGACTTGAAACGTTATTTTCCGCGTGTATACGCGACTTCACCTAGGCCAATCCGCGTATACCAAGAGACATACTCTTTTTCAACATAGATTTAGCACTTGCTGACTTCTTTTCTTCACTGCCTTCTGTACACACTGCTGATACATCAAATTTACTTCATCAAGAACATATTCTATCAATCACAACTTCATCAAGTGAGTTGTAATTCAATGACAACACTTAGCATCATCTTGCTAACTAGCATCATATCACATCAGATTTACATCGATTACCAAGACCATCAAGTCAAGCATAACTTCATCAGGTGTATTGTCACATGTCTTCATCTTCATTCAGTGGGTTGCCATCAAGGACAACACTCTGCATCATATTTCCAACAATCTCCCCCTTTGGACTTGATGGCAACTATGATGGTGTTTGGTTACTACAACAGATAGGTTAGGTACCATATCACTCTCCCAAATATTTGACATCATTATCTTCTCTTCATTAAAACACCATGTCACTCTCCCCCTTTGACATCAAGGGCAAAGGGCGGATCAAAAACCAACACTCTCCTCCTTTTCTCCTCATGTGGAAGAAACATTCTGCAGATCTGAAATTTGCTGAAGTGGCCAAAACTCCCCCTGAGTTCATGCTGAATCTTCAAACATATTTGTCAAAGAAGTACATGACTCTATGAACTTCCTATCACCAAAGACTCATACTTCCATCAATTATCCATCCAAGTGGATTTACATATGAGACTCAACTACCCAACCAAGTGGGTTTACAAATTTGACTCAGCTACCCAACCAAGTGGGTTTACAGAATTGACAAGTCCTTACATGACTGAATATTACAATTTTACAACATGGGTCTCCACCAGACCTTTTCATACACTACAAATATGACTTTTCATAACCAATACCAAAAAGTCCTCAAGAAAGAGAACATATTTCAAAAAAAAAACATCATAATACCAACACTGCATTACACTCAGCAAAGCTAATGCTCCCCCTGAATCTGTGCAACCAAGCAATCTTTCCAAAGACTAAGGCTCCCCCTTAGTTTGTGCATCCTGAAAACTTCCACCAACAAATCATCAAGGCATCTTCATCAAAACATTAGAAACAGAATTATGAGAACTGGAACACTATCAGAGATACCAAACAGTATCAGAGATACCAAACAACACTGCAGCTGTGCTGAAGAATGTTGAACCAACCAAAAATTGTCAGCAACCAAAAATACGCGGTTTTATGTGCATGAACTTGCGTACATACGCGACTGTGTTTCAAGAAACCCGCGTATCCCAAGACATCTTCTAAATTTCAACCAGATTTGTTCTTTTGACTGGCAGAGACCACTCCCAGCTTCTGTCTTAGATACTCGAACGCTTCCCTGGGCAGCGGTTTGGTAAAGATATCAGCAGCTTGTTCTTTGGAGGTAACATACTCCAACTTCACTTTTTGCTCAAGCACTTGTTCACGTAGGAAATGATATTTGATGGGAATGTGCTTCGTTTTCGAATGCATAACAGGATTCTTTGAAATACTGATGGCACTTGTATTATCACACATAATGGAGATAGGAGTTGTACATTTGATTTGAAAATCTTGCAAGGTTTGCATCATCCATAGGAGTTGAGTGCAACAATATGCGGCAGCTACATACTCTGCTTCAGTTGTTGATAAGGCAATAGAATTTTGCTTCTTGCTGAACCAAGATACTAACCGGGGCCCCATGTAAAACGCACCACCACTAGTGCTTTTCCGATCATCAACACTTCCAGCCCAATCTGCATCAGTGTAAGCATGAAGAGTAAGATCAGCATTCTTCGGATACCATAGACCAAAGTCTTGAGTTCCTTGTAGATATTTGAAAATTCTTTTCACGGCCTGAAGGTGAGACTCTTTTGGATTGGCTTGGAATCGTCCAACAATCCCAACTGCATGCATAATGTCTGGTCTAGTCCCAGTGAGATAAAGTAGACTTCCTATCATTGATCTGTAATCTGGTTGATTCAGCGTGGGAGAATCATCATGAGAGCTGAGATTGCATCCGGTTATCATTGGAGTGCTTACAGGTTTGCATTCTTCCATGCCATACTTCTTCAGAATTTGCTTAAGATATTTTTCTTGTGATAGGAATATACCATTTGTAGATTGATGCACTTGCAAGCCAAGAAAGAAATTTAGTTCCCCAAGCAAAGACATTTCAAATTCTTGCTGCATGACAGAAGCAAATTTCTGACTCATAGATTCTTCGTTACTCCCAAAAATGATATCATCAACATATACAACAACAATCAATAGTTTATCATTTTCAACTTTTGTGTATAAGTTGCTATCAGTAGACCCCTTTGAAAATCCTTGTTGATGAAGATATTTGTCAAGACGATAGTACCAAGCCCTTGGAGCTTGTTTGAGACCATATAGAGCCTTTTTAAGTCTACAAGCAAGATTTGCATCATTTCCCAAAATGAATCCTTCTGGTTGTTCTATATATACTTCTTCTTCTAGATCACCATTAAGAAAAGCAGATTTGACATCCATTTGATAAACTTTGATTTGCTGATAACTTGAAAAAGCAAGGAACATTGTGATGGCTTCAAGTCTAGCTACGGGAGCAAAAGTTTCTTCAAAGTCTATACCTTCTTGTTGAGTATACCCTTTGCAAACCAGTCTAGCTTTGTTTCTTACAACATCCCCATTCTCATTTAACTTGTTCTTGAAGATCCATTTAGTTCCAATGACATTTTTATCATGAGGCCTTGGAACCAAATCCCAAGTGTCATTCTTCTCAATTTGAACAAGTTCTTCATCCATGGCTTGCCTCCAACATTCATATTTGCTAGCTTCATTGACATTGTGTGGTTCAATTGTGGATAGAAGTGCCAAATGATTAGAAGATCCCATAAGAGTTCTCCTTGTTCGTACACCAGATTCCTTGTCACCCAAAATTTGAGTTTCAGGATGATTCTTTTGAACATATCTGGATGGAGCTTTTTCAGATAGGTCATCTTCAGGTTCTTCATTGGATCCACTGTCTATATCATTGCTATCTGATGTAGAAGGCCATATGTCGCCATCATCTTCATTTTCGGTTTGTTTTTCTTCTTTAGGAGCTGCAGGAGACTCATCAATAACAACATCAATACATTCAACAACCTTTCGAAGCCTTTTATTGTAACATGTGAAAGCTTTGTTTGACGAAGAGTAACCAAGAAATATCCCTTCATCTGATCTAGGTTCAAACTTGCCAAGTTTTTCATCATTATTTTTGATAAAGCATTTACTTCCAAAAACCTTAAAATGCTTCACAGTGGGAGAATTGCCATACCCGAGTTCATATGGAGTTTTGTCACTATTTACCCGAACATGAGCTTTATTGAGAATGTTAACTGCTGTATGTGCTGCTTCACTCCAGAACATGTCAGGAACATTAGAATCAGAAAGCATAGCTCTAGCCATTTGAACAATTGTTCTATTCATTATTTCTGCTACACCATTTTGTTGCGGAGTGCCTGCTACAGAGAACTGTCGTTTAATGCCATGTTGTTCACAAAATTCAAAGAATTCATTTGATGAATATTCTCCTCCTCGATCAGATCTAAGACACTTTATTTTTAGATCTGATTCATTTTCTGCCAAAGCTTTGAAGTTCTGAAATTTTTCAAGTGCTTGATCTTTGTGTTTAATGAACCCGATCCAACACATTCTAGAGTAGTCATCAATAAATAAGATATAGTATTCTTCCCCACGTAATGAATTTTTTCTCATAGGTCCACATATATCAGTATGAATGAGTTCAAGAGGCTTACTTGATGATCCTTCTTTGGCATTAAATCGTACTCTGGTTTGCTTACCAAATTGACAAGATGTGCATATGGTACTTTCTGGAAGATTGACCTTGGGAAGATCACGAACAGCTTGAAGTCTGCTTGCTTTGTTGATTTGAGAGAAACTCAGATGCCCCAGCCTTCTATGCCATAGCCAATTTTCTGAGGACTTGCTCAAGTAACATTGATCTATACCATTTAGAATATACAGGTTGCTTGGATTTCTTTTTCATTTTATAATGATTTTACCTGTGTCAAGATCACGAACCACACATTCTTTGGAACTGAAGACCACTTCTGCTCCTTGATCACACATTTGACTAACACTTAACAGGTTATGCCTCAATCCATCCACATACATGACATCTTTAGCCTTCACTTTTTCTTTTAGAAATACTGACCCTTTTCCTTTAATCACAGCAGGAGTATCATTTCCAAATGTAACTTTCTTCTCCTTTTCTAGAGCATTATAAGTATGAAGTTTGCTTTTGTCACCTGTCATGTGTCTTGAGCACCCACTATCGATGTACCATTGATTTTCTTCACCTTCTGCAAATAATGCTATCCCACAATTTTCAACCGGCGGTTCTTTCTTCTTCCATACTTTAGAGCTTGAGGGAACATGTTCTTTAGGTTGGATCTTGTTCCTGCATTCAGATTCTTCATGGCCAAAGTTATTGCAATAATTACATTCAACTTCACTTTGAAGAGGAGAAAAATTGTTATAGGTATTCTTCTTTGGTTCAGTATCCAACCTTTTCTTTCTTGCTTCTCTTGTCATGATGGTTTTATATGCCACACATTGAATAGCTTTATGACTAAAATTGTGACAAGTGAAACATTGCCCATTGAAGTAGAAATTTCTGCGATCATGGAATCTTCTATTTGAGTTTACCTGTTGGTTGTAGTGTCTTTGAAAGCTATCCCTGTTAGTGTTCCTTGAATTGAGATGGTCCTGCTTTCCCTGTAGAAATCCTTTATTCTCTTGCTGAGTGGCTGAATGATGTAAACCACCTGTAACTGCTTTTAGATAGTTTGGTGCTGAAGTTTGAGAAGATTCTCCGGTATATCCAAGACCTGTTTTTATAAGAGGAGAACGTTGTACCTTGATGATCTCATCTAAGGTTTCAGATCCTTTAGCAAATCTAAGATTCAAGGTTTTTGCTTTCTCAACTTCTTTTCTTTGACTTACCACTTCACATTCTAGTTTTTCCATATGTTTCTTTGCTTCTTCAAGCTGCTTTTCAATGGTCTCTCTGATTATCTTTTCTTCTTCTAAGCGTAGTTTGAGTTGATTATTTTCTTCAAGAAAATAATTCTCCTCTAGAGCATCCATAAAAGTATCCTTTTCTTCCTTTTGTTCAAATGCCATGAGAAGTCTAAGATCTTCTTCACATTCTTCCTCACTATTAGATGACTCATCACTATCTTCATCAGCATAGTAACTTTTCTTAGAGCTAGATCGGTTCTTGTTCCTTCTTACTACTTCTTTTCTTTTATAAGGACATTTTGCAGCATAATGACCAACTTTACCACACTCAAAACATTTGAAGGGAAGCTTACCTTTGAATCTTCCAGTACCTAGTTGGAGCTTTCTCACGAAATTTGCTTCTTCTTCATCGGATACATAGCTGGATTCTTTGATAACCTCCTTTTCCTTTCCTTTTGTAGATGCCTTAAAAGCGGCTTCTCTTATTTGAGAAGGACCTCCTTGTCTCATTTCAAAAGCAGTCAGAGTACCATGTAATTGAACAACAGAAAGAGTTTGCAGATCTTGCCTTTCTTCAATAGCAGAAACTTTAGAGTCAAATTTTGAAGTCAAAGATCTCAAGACCTTTTCCACCAGAGTAGTATCAGCCATGGTTTCACCCAAATTTCTCATCCGATTTACAATATCATCTAGACGAAGAAAGAAACTGGCAACATTTTCATCACTATGCATCTTCAAATTTTCATATTCAATTCTAAGAGTTTGGAGTTTTGCACTTTTTACCTTTGTGTCTCCTTCATAGCTTAGAATGATTTTGTCCCATATTTCTTTTGCTGAATGTAGCTGCATTACTTTAGCAAATTCTGATTCAGACATGCTTCCCAATAATACATTCACTGCTTTGGCATTGGTTTCATACTTCTTCCTTTCTGCTGCATCGGTAGGAATACTTGCCGGGTATTGATAACCTTCTTCCACGATTGCCCATACATCTGCACCAAGACTTTGCAGATAAGTTTTTATACGTACCTTCCAGAAGATCATATTGCTTCCATTGAATAGAGGTGGCTTTATAGACATTACTCCTTCTTGACTTCCCATTGCGACGGATCTCCTTTAAGCGATCAAGCTTCTGCACAAGGACCTGCTCTGATACCAATTGTTGGGAAAAATACTGAGAGGGGGGGGGTGAATCAGTATTTACTGCATAATCAAATCCTTTTACTTTTCATTCCTTAAAAAACCCATACGCTACTTTACTTCAGTAAACCAGCGTATATACGCGGATCCCCTTTATGAAACTAGCGTATACAGAGATTTAGATATGTCATTAAATCTTCACTTAAATCATTCCATCATGTATTCTTCAGATATTCAATAAGCAGTAAACAGGTGCAGTAAGAACAGAATAAACCATCACACAAAGCATCACACATGAACACCGGGATTTTTAGGTGGAAACCCAAATCGGGAGAAAACCACCGCTGCAGTTGCTCAGCCTTCAATATTTTATTATAGAGAAAACATATTACAACATATGTGCTGGCGCAGACTTGACCAGCACGCAGGCACCCACCTGCGCTCGTTTACCAGCCTCTCCTGGAAGGGAGCTCCAACCCCCTGACTCGTTTACCGGCCTCTCCTGGAAGGGAGCTACGACCCCCCGATCTCGTTTACCAGCCTCACCTGGAAGGGAGCTACAACCCCCTGACTGAAGGCTACAACCCTCAGCACCACCTTGGACCACGTTTCATCAATTTTCACACTGGATCCAACAACTTCAATAGAACACCACTTGCAGGCCACATTTCATCATATTTTCATACTGGAACCCTTTCCATATTTTTAAGCACGAACATACATCATCAACAGATACATATCAACACAGATCAGATAGCAGAAACACAGCAGAACAGATCAGATATTTCAAACCCCTTGCTTCAGCAAGCCCTAGTTTGCATACGCGCTTTCCCTTCACTGATGTCGCGTGTATACGCGCTTCCGTCCATACAAACCAGCGTATAACTCAGTGTATATTTTATTGCGCATACGCGCTTTCTCTTCGCTGAAGCTGCGTATATACGCGCTTCCTCCGCGTTGAAGTAGCGTATAGATCTTCAATTATTACAGAGCAGGATACTTCTTCAGATCAGATATTTAGTTCAGATTTACCCTTTCACTTCAAACAGATGTTCGCCTAGATGTTCGCCTCATCATAGATCTAAGCCTTCCATAAGCAGATCCAGTAGATACATTTCAGATCTAGATCCCTTTCTTCATCATTGGTGCATCATCCAATCAGATTTATCTTCAAGTGTAACCCTTTCATTCAGATCTACTTCAGAGAGAAGTATTCATTCAAGCTCAGACATCTTGCACCCCCACTCTATTTTTGCACAATGAATTTCTTCTCCTTTTATATGATTACCCTTTGTCAATACCATGAGCCCCTTTTTCAATACCATGGACCAAAACAATACCATAAGCCCAAAACTACTTGGACGGGGTCAATTAGGCGGATCATTACCCGAAACCATGGGGATTAATACCATAGGCTGGTTACCCTTGCGGTTTGCACTTTTGAGCGCTTTTGCCCATACGCGACTTGAACGTTATTTTCCGCGTGTATACACTTTCCCTAGGCAAATCCGCGTATACCAAGAGACATACTCTCTTTCAACATAGATTTAGCACTTGCTGACTTCTTTTCTTCACTGCCTTCTGTACACACTGCTGATACATCAAATTTACTTCATCAAGAACATATTCTATCAATCACAACTTCATCAAGTGAGTTGTCATTCAATGACAACACTTAGTATCATCTTGCTAACTAGCATCATATCACATCATATTTACATTGATTACCAAGACCATCAAGTCAAGCATAACTTCATCAGGTGTATTGCCATCAAGGACAACACATGTCAACTGTCACATGTCTTCATCTTCATTCAGTGGGTTGCCATCAAGGACAACACTCTGCATCATATTTCCAACAGAGAGTTCATTTTATTTATAATAACAAAGGAGTAGCTCATTTGATTCATTCTTTGATTCAGACATTTCATGGTGAGGCCAAGGAATTTCATATCCAGGCTGTTTAGCAGGATTGCAGTGCTCTTGAGCACTGGGGGTGTTCCTGATGGGGATCCCCCACCTCTTCCTCATGGGAGGAGAGGATTTGAGCTACATTTTCTCATTCCAGAATTTTACCAAGCTTATTCCTTCAGTTGCAGCATTTTCCTGTAGCAGGTTGATGTGTAGCTGGGGTAGCAGTAGAGGAACTCATAGAGTTCTTCCTTACTTGACTTTTCAGTGGAGGATGGATTTATTCATTGGAGGATCTGTAGAGAAGGATCTTGGAGCATATTTAAGATCTGTGGCATCAGGCCACTCATTCACCAACTCCCACTGCGCAGTCACCTGGAGAAACTACGTTATTCTATGAGGGCAGTGCCGAGGGAGATTCTTGTGCTCATCAGGAGGAGTGCTTTTGACTGAAAATGGATCAGCCCCTTTTTCTTTGAGGGCATTATCAGAGGATGGCATCAACATATCAGATCAGCCATGACTTCATATGGGTTGGAGAGAGGATATGGTTACTGGAGCTCCAAGCCACCTCAACAATACCAGCAACAATATCAACAGCCATTCACATATCCGCAATATCCTCAATCCATACCATTTCAACAACAACATCCTGCATATCCACAATCCATTCCATATCCGCAGCAGAATCCCCCACCGTTGTTGACCCAACCACAACAGTTGCAGCTACCCACAAATCAACCCAGACCAACTCAATTACCAGCACAACCAATTGCAAATCCAAATAATAAGGTGGAAAAAGCTGCATATACTGTAGAGGAATCAACATGTTTTCCCACATATTCAATTCTTCCTCTTAATGAAGTCCATCTAAGGTCTGGAAAAGTGCTTAAAAAGGATTCTCCTCCAATCATAGAAGAACCAACCGAACAAGGAGAATCACCTGAAACATCACAAACTAAGATACAAATTCAGAAAGAAACAAACATTACAACTCAAACACCACCTTATCCTGAAAGGTTAGTGGAACAACAAAAAGAAATAACCCTTCCTGAATTTGATATTTTAGATGAGTTAAAAAATGCTTATGTGAAAATTCCTTTGTTAAAGGAAATTAAAGAAATACCAATATATGCTAAAACAATAAAGGAAATGTGCATTAAGAAAACTCAGAGAAAGAAGAAGGATCCTACTACAATCCAAGTCATTGGTAAACTAGCAAGTCTCATGTCTACAGAAAACAAAATAGAAAAATATATTGATCCTGGTATCCCTAAGGTTACTATATCAATAAATAATTTTTCAGTGCCAAACACATTAATAGACTTGGGAGCAGCTATAAATGTAATGACAATGGAGACCATGAAAACTTTGCATTTGAACAACATTAGATCAACCTCTACAATCTTAGAATTGGCAGACAGATCTAAAGTTGTTCCTGAAGGAATATTGGAAGATATAATAGTCTCTTTGGATTCATGGGAGTATCCTGTTGACTTCCTTATTCTGCAACCAAAATCAAATTTGGGAGGACATCCTCTAATTTTAGGCAGACCATGGTTAGCTACCGCTGATAACTTTATAGGATGCAGGTCAGGAAGCATGATTATTTCACATGGAGAAGAAAGGAAACATATTGCTCTTTATTCACCTACACAGTCAACTTCTTTAGAATCAGTACTTGAAGCTCAAGAAAAACAGCAAACTAAATCAGTTTTAAGTATAAATAAATTCTTTGATCTAAGAGAAGAAGAAGGGAATGAAGACTTAATGGATCTTTTCATTTCAGAACCAAGTATTTCAGAGCAGCTTAGAGAAATGCAATATGAAGCTACAAATAACCTTTTGAACCAAAGTTTTCAGGAAACCTGTACTATTCAAACTTTGAGAAATTCTTTTATAGACATCTTTCCTGTAAACACAATCTCCAATCCAATAATAAAAACAATTGAGGTAAGTCCTGGAAAACATTTAAACATTGGAAATGAGTTGCAATCAGAACAAGAACAAGAGGTAATTGCATTATTACAGAAATATTCGAAAGCTTTTGCCTGGGATTATACTGACATGCAAGGAATCCATCCTAACACATGTGTCCACCACATCTATACAGATGAACAAATTAAACATGTAAGACAACCTCAAAGACGAATGAATCCTATGATGAAAGAAATAGTGAAAGATGAATTGCAAAAATTGTTAAATGTTGGATTCATCTATCCTATTTCAGATAGTCAATGGGTTTCTCCATTGGTTATTGTTCCAAAGAAAAATGGAAAGTGGAGGATATGTGTGGATTATCGAGAACTAAACAAAGCTACACTCAAAGATCATTTTCCTCTACCATTTATTGATCAAGTGTTAGACTCATTGGCTGGAAAGAAATTCTTCTCTTTCTTAGATGGGTTTAGCGGGTACAACCAGCTTAGAATAGCAACAGAAGACCAAGACAAGACAACATTTACTTGCCCATGGGGAACCTATGCATATAATGTTTTGCCATTCGGTTTATGTAATGCACCTGCAACTTTTCAACGAGCAGTGCTTGCAATTTTTGCTGATCTAATCCATGAATGTGTAGAGGTTTACATGGATGACTTTACGGTTTATGGAAACACATATAATGATTGCTTAAATAATCTTGAGAAAGTGTTGAAACGATGCATTGAAACAAATTTGTCATTAAGCAATGAGAAATGCTATATAATGTTGACAGAAGGAATAGTTCTGGGACACCATATTTCTTCTTCAGGAATAAAAGTGGATCCAGCAAAAATCCAAGTCCTAGTAACCTTAGTGCCTCCTACAACACAGAAAGAGGTAAGAAGTTTCTTAGGCTATGCAGGCTATTATAGACGATTCATTGAAAACTTCAGTAAAATAGCCCAACCTCTGTTCAAATTATTAGCAAAAGATATTGAATTTCACTGGACAAATGACTGTCAAAATGCATTTCAAATTCTAAAAGAAAAATTATCAGTTGCACCCATTCTCCGTGGACCAAATTGGTCTTTGCCATTTCATATATCAACTGATGCATCCGATACCGCAATAGGTGCCTCCCTTGGACAGAAAGAGAACTTGTTCAATTATGCAATATACTTTATAAGCAAGAATCTAACACCTGCAGAATTGAACTATTCAGTCACCGAGAAAGAAATGTTAGCCGTTATACATGCAGTAAACAAATTCAGACATTATATAACAGGATATCAAGTTTTCATTCATACAGATCATTCAACAATCAAATATTTGATGAATAAACCTATAACCAATGGAAGAGTAACAAGATGGTTACTATTACTGCAAGAATTTAATATCACAATACAAGATCGGCCAGGCAAGGAAAATCAAGTAGCTGACTTTCTGTCCCGCATACATTCACCCAATGATCCAAATCCAGTTGCAGATAACTTTCCCGATGAAAATTTGTTTGCTATCACGGTAAAAACACCATGGTTTGCAGACATGGCAAACTATTTATCTTCTGGAAAGTTACCAAACCAATTCACTAAAAAGCAAAGACACAAAATTATTAAAGAAAGTTCCAGGTATAGTTGGGTAAATGGTGATTTATTTTATACTGGTCCAGATTTGATAATTAGAAAATGTGTGCGAGAAGATGAAATATTAGATATTCTAAAGGCATGTCACGATGAACCATGTGGTGGCCATTTTGTAGATAAACGAACAGCATATAAGGTGCTGCAACTGGGCTACTACTGGCCATCCATCTTCCAAGACTCTAAGAAATATGTCAAGCAATGTGACAGTTGCCAAAGAACAGGGAGACCAATAACAAGAGATGAAATGCCGCTGAAGCCACAAGTCCTCATAGAACCATTTGAGCAATGGGCGCTTGACTTTGTTGGACCCATCAATCCATCATCAAATGGAAACAAGTACATCTTAGTATGTACAGATTATGTAACCAAGTGGGCAGAGGCTAAAGCAGTGAATAGAGCAACAGAAGAAATAGTGGTCAACTTTCTTTTTAAAGAAATCTTTGTCAGATATGGAGTACCTAGACAAATTGTAACAGATCAAGGAACATAATTTACATCAAAACTGGTACGAGATCTAACAGAGAAGTACAAGATCAAACACAGAACATCTACACCATATCATCCTCAAGCAAATGGGCAGGTTGAATCAACAAATAAAGTCCTAGAGAATATCATGACAAAAACAGTAAAGCTGAACAGAAAAGATTGGTCTGAAAAATTACAAGATGCACTATGGGCCTATAGAAATACATGGAAGAATACAACTGGTTTTAGTCCATACCAGTTAGTATATGGAAAAGAGGCCTTATTGCCTATAGAGTTTCAGATACAAACATACAGACTAGCAGCTGAATTAGGACTAGACCTGACAGAAGCACAACAGCAGCGGATCATGGAACTGAATCAGTTGGATGAGCATCGTCAACAAGCCATAGAACATACTACATTGGTGCAACAACAAATAATGAAGTGGCACGACAGATATATCAAAACAAAGACATTTCGCAAGGGAGATTGGGCATTACTTTTTGACTCCAAGTTCAAATATTTCAAAGCAAAGTTCACAACACACTGGCTAGGCCCATATGAAATTGATGAAGTCTTCGACAATGGAGCAGTAAAGATCAAGACAATTGACCAGGATTCCACCTCTTTTATAGTGAATGGACATAGGCTCAAAGTTTATAATAAGCCTATCAGTAAAGAAGCATTTATGAAACAACTGACAGAAGATACAGAACTGGAAGTCATGGCACACCAAGTTCAGCCATCTTCCAGTCCTGTAGTTGAATAAAAATAAAAAAAATATAATAAAAAAAAAATAATAATAAAAAAAAAAATAAAAAAAATAATAATAATAAAAAAAAACATAAAAAATAATAATTTGTTTGCTAGTGAAAACCAGGCAACTGGCACTATGCAAACACGAATTCATAGGGGAAAATCAAGGCAACTTGGACTCTATGAATTCCTTTTCTTGTTCTATTGTTCTCACATAACTTCAATACAGGTACTCTCCATCAACAAATGACTTGAGGACAAGTCATATCTTAAGCAAGGGGGAGACTTGTATTAGATCTTTAGCTGAAAAGATGAAGTATAGAAGAAACTTGTATTGTCAACAGAGGGACCTGAAAGAAGAAATCAATACAGAGGGACCTGAGAGACCTGCCAAAACAACATGTGCAAGCAGTGCAGAGGGACCTGAAACAAAGAATCAGTATAAAGGGACCTGATTTTCAATTCAAGAACCAGAGCATGAAGGACAAGGAGCAGCAATAAAATTCACTTTTTGATTCATCTAACAACATCTGACTTCGTTCCACCTGTACAAACATCATTCAGGGAAGTATATGAATAGTCATTTTGTGCTTGAAATTCAAATTTTTCTTAGGAATTTTTAGTTTTTGTTAAGTTAAAGTTAGTACCTAAAGATATTCAATATTCCTATACATATCCTATATTCATAATTCCCTATACATATCCTATCTTCATAATATCCTATACATATTCCATTTCATTCATATACACATTTCTCATACATATTCCCTATAAACCTAAATATTTTTCTTGAGCAAAACACCAAGCTAGGACAACTCTTTCCACCTGCATACATAAATCAAGCATTAGTATGGTGATGATTTTAAAAATGACCTAAGATGGTCATTTTAAAAATCATAAAGATATGCATAAAAGACATAAGGTTAATACGCATAAGAGGTAAGGTCAATGGCATATAATCAATGCGCATATGGTATAATCATAGGCAAAGGTATAAGGCGCATAGTTGGAACATAATGGTTATGACATAGTTGACAGGTTTGACAGAATGATAATGGCATATACAACGTAGGAGAATCATTGCACGGAAGGACACGGCGGAAGTAATCAGTTCATACAGAAGGTAGTGATGATACGGGTGTATCATTCAAAGTGAAATGCGTTGGTGCATATCATAGCACACGACGATGGGAAATCAACGTGCACGGTGGTGACAATACAGCGTGATAATTCAACCATAGCGTGCACGGTGGTGTGATAAAACAGCCATGTCATTCAAACATAACGTGCGCAGGTGGTGGTGTACGTATATAGTTTAAACATTAAACAAGGTAGTGGTATCCTCATGACACAGTCTGTCGACTGGTCAAAGAGGACAACCATACCAACCTCACATAATAACGCCATCAGACACGGTACAACCATGAACTCGGTCCATTCATGACTTTCAACCTCATTCCTCATTGCCAGAGCTCAGAAGGAAGGCGTTTTGAAACAAAACATTGATCTGAAGAAAAGAGAAGGCGGTTGATTAATCTGGAGAGAAGAGAAGGCGGTTGAAGCAGCGGAATAGTGAAATCGCTCCGGGGAAAGCAAGAAGGCGAATTTAAGGTAAGAAATTGCTCTGGATTCGACGATCAGAGATCACAGATTTCCAGGATTGAGTCAGGTAACAGTGGAGTTCATTAACACTCAGCGATTATGGAATATTGTTTGACATTAATTTGTGATCCTGTGTTTTGACACCAGCTCAGTTAACCGAAACAGTAGGGATTTGGAGCACCGATTACATTCCACGCGTTTTGTTGACAGTCAGGTAATTTCAAAACCCGTGATTATCTCCAGATCGACAGCACTTAAGGTTTGATGATAGAGTGTGATGCGCAGCATCGTGAGGAAAATCCGTTGCATGAGTAACAAGTTTTAAGTGAAGTAGTATGGCGGAGGGTTGTTGAATTGCGCACTAAGCCGTGATCTATGCGCACCAATGTTTTCACAAACAGTTAGCGTGTAAACTAAAAAAACGCCATAAAACATTTTTTTGCCACTGCGTTTTGTTTTGTTTTGACAGTCAGGGATCAAATGCTTAAAGGTCACATTGAATTATGGATGAAAAATAGAGTCGGGTTCGATGAAGACGTGTTGAGGCCGAAATCTTGTTGCATAATTGCATTTTCATGATAAGTCTGCATGCAATTTTGTTTAACACCTTTGCTTAAACCCAAACAGTGCGAAAAATTTCATATTAGGCCGAGAGCACTCTTTGATTTTTCTTATTTTTTTATATATATACACAAGTAAATCATGATTGTGTGGTTTGTGATACTGTGTGTATTTAATAAAAAAACAGAGATCAGTGTAATAACAGAGTATACAGGTGTTGCTTGTATTCGACAGGGAATTCAGAAGAGTGCTATTGAAAGGAAATATATCAGAGGTTAAAAGTGCAGAGTTGAGTTGAGTCAGAAGAAGAAGGTAAGCTTCTTTGCTTACTGAATTTCATTTTAAAAAAAATAGTCATAATTTTTATTAAAATGAAGTTAGTAACAGCAGAAGCCTACATTGATTGGTTTACAGAAACAATGGGAAACAGGGTAGAGCCAAAATTTCAAATAGAAAGCTGGGGAAAAGAGACCATAGAAAAACTCTATCAGGCAGGAATGATAGGCTTCCTACAGAAATTTAATGGCCATTCTGAGGAGATAACCAAAGATTTTATAAAGAATTTCAATCAGGACCAAACTCGAATAGGAGAAATCATTGTTCCATTAACCCAAGAATACTTGTCCAAAGCCTTAGATTTGCCAATGTTAGGAGAGAAGTATTACAAAGGGCTACACTTCAAGGAGAAAGCATGGACTTTCTTCCTTGAGAAAAACCGGAAGGGAACATTTGATAGGACAAAAGGTATACCCAGGGAATGGTTTAATGAGCCATGGAGAGAATTGGTCTTGATTATTCAAAAGTTTTTAACTTGTGACCGAGGATATAGTGTTGCCCATTTATATCATGTTAAACTTCTACAACACATCAAGGGGGAAGATAGGATTAATTTACCTTATTTCCTATATAAAAGCCTCTTAAAAATGATTGAAACAACAAGACATGAAAACAGGCTTAAGGCAGGACAAATGTATCATCAAGGATTGATTAAAATCCTAGTTGAATATCAAGTAAGATTGCAGGGCATAGTGTGGAGAGAATTCATGGTTAAAAATCATTTTACTGAACAGATTACAGAGGTGCAAGAGAAAACAGAGCAGGAAAGTAGGGGAGTGATGAATTCACCCGTGTATCCTAGAACAAGAGCCAAACATCAAAATAATATGGCTATGGATTATGAAATATCTGTGATGTCTATTCCCAAAAGATTTACAAACAAAAGTCCCATCAATTTAGACAGGGAAGAAGAAACATATTTTCCAAGACCACAAGAAGAAAATAACATTCCACAAGAAGAATTTGATAGGGATTCTGCCTATGATGATAAAGCAGCTGCATCATTAATGAAAACAACTCAGGATTTTGAAAAAGATGGGAAAATCAAGGATTTGACTGATCAATTAGAAATTAGTAAAATTTTTGAAAAACAGTTAGAAGAGGAGAACAAAGCAAACAGGAAAGAAAATGCTAAATTGATCAAAACAAATGAAAAATTGAAAGAAGACTTGGGGAAATTGAAAAGGAAGAATGATCTAATTTCTAAGCAAGCATTTAAATGGTTGAAGGAAAAGAACATGTGGCAGGCCAAGTATGAGAAGCAGAAGGTTAAAGCAACTTTGTTTAAAGAACAACATGACACAGGTTTAGATTGTTTGGCAAGGGCAGCACAACAGGAAGCATCAACAGGTACAACATCTACTTCAGAAAGAAGAAGGTCAAAGAGGAACAGGCAAGCATGGGGACATTCTTGATGATAAGCAAGGGAGAGATGTTGGGCCTTAGTTTTGGTCTTATTTTGCTCAAAGAAACTTATTTATCCATCTATTTTCCATCCATTTTCCATTCATTTATTCCATTTTGACATATATTTGATATCTATTCAGGTATTTAATTTTAATTTTTCAAATTCTAAAGTTTTTATGAAAGTTTGATTTTTAGTGCAAAATTGGCTGATTCAGAAATTCCCGTAATAGCTATATGGTTGATATGGTTGCAGGACACTTGAGCACGAGTTGAATGCATGGATGGACAGCTTGGCAACTAGGACTAAGCCACCTATGCTTAGTTCGAACAGAACAAGTTTTATTAGGCCCATTTAGTTCTAGTCAATCATGACTAGTCATTCGGAAATCCCATAGAAATAGGGCAGTTTTGAGATTCTATGGGATTGACCATATTTCTTGGGATAAGAACAATGAATTCGACTTGGATAGGTGGATGAGAAGTAGATGGGTTTGTTTGAGTAAAAATAGATCAGTTTGTTCATGAGACTTCTTATTTAAAGCCAAAGCTTTGATGGCTTAGGTATGAGGATTATTATTGACTTATATACTTTTATATTGTGACAATTTTGGATTGAGAAGTTAATTTGAAGACTTGTGCTGTTATCAATTTGCTGTTCAATGTTATGGATGTGTGACTGAAGTTAGGCTTCTGAGATCATTTATCAAGTGTGCAAGGCAAGGGTGGAAGGGCCCCCATTCCAAGCTAAGTACACTTTCTTGTAACTAGTTTTATTTCCTTGTTGTAGAACTGCTTTTCAAAGCTTTATTTCAGATTGATTAATGATTTATGCATAGTGATTGATGTCATTAGTTTATAACTTATTCATCACTTTATCAAGTTGGAAAAACCGATGTATCAAGTTGAGCATCCCTTCTATGAAAATGATGAATTAAAGTTGGTTTCTTTTGTTGTGTGCAAGCAATTTCTTGTTGAGATTTTTGATATTAAGATGAATAAATTATAATGGAACACTTTACATGTCTCTTAAGTTAAGAGCTTCTTTCATTTCATAATTTATCCATCTTAAAGTTCTTGGTTTTTAATCTCTGATTCATTAAGTGGTAATTGAGGTTGAAATGAATTTCTTGAGTCAAGAACCATTTCAATATTATTCCTCCTTTTAAACTAATTGAATTGGAGTTGTAAAATGTATTACTTTTAGCATATCTTTCAAGGTTGATTATATCTGATCTTCACATATAGTGATCTTGCCTCAAAGCATAAACAACCCGGATTGATAATAAATATTGTGTTAGTTTAGGAACATAAATTAGCTCAACACAAGGCATGCATTACCCATGAATCCTATGTAAAGAACTATAAATAAACTGAGTGAAAGCAATAGATATGTAATGGAAAGAGAAAGAATTCAATGAAGTGACGTACTGAAGAGAAACATAGCCATACAAGCTCACCACATGAATCCCTAAATTTTAGCTGCAACGTTTCTCTATATTCACTGTATTACTTGATCAAAATAGAATACACTAGTTCTATGTCTAATGTTACAACCCTTGAAACTCATTACAAAATACCTCATATATCCACCAAGGTCTAAATCCACCATTGGAGGTATAATTTTCTAGCAATAAAGTCAAATGCATGCATCTATCCAAATTCTGCTACACACTAGGGAGGTTACTTAACAAATTCCTCTATCTAACCATCGAGGGGCATATCCTCAAAACAATAAATCGAGGATGAGACACCTATTCAAATAATTTTTTACCGTTTACATTTAAATTCAAAGCTAGGATAGGTTTTTTTTTTCTTTAGCATGATATGAAAAAAACATCTTCCTGTGTTCCAAAATAATTTCTGATTTTCTCAGAATACAACTTTGAAGTTGATCACTAAAAATTTGTAGAAGTATCATGCCACTTTAGCAGAAGCATCACTCCAGTTTGAGAGGGATTTTGTAGGTCCACCAGAGGATTTTTTTTCTAAAAGTGGTATGGTTGGAAATCCTAGGATGTCTGCGACAAAATGGAGACATTGAGCACTACAAAACCCTTCTCAAAACCCTTGAAAATCTGATTTGATGACAACTTGTCCATAATTTCATAAAATGACCTAGATCAAGTGTATTTTTTCCATTTACCTCAAACCATAACACCTTTGCAAATATTGAATGAGATTTTTGTTATTTTTCCTATTATTGACAAAAACCTCTTTCACGTTTGTAAAATTCATCTCCACTACTTCAGAAACTGATTTTGAAGCAAAATTGTCCCTGTGTGCACTATAAACACTAGCAAATGAAAACAAAACTCTGAAAATGATGACATGGGTCTGAGTTGACTCAAACCTAGAAAATTTCCCTCCTTTGTTGTAATATTTATTCTCATTTTCCATGGTGATTTTTTGTATGATATAAACCCCAGCTTGATAGGAAGGAAGGAAAGGGTGGAATCTAGGAAAACATGGGAAAATGGGGCAGCAAGTTTAAGGAGGGAAATGGAGGGTATAGGAGTTAGGGAAAAATATTAAAAAAATAAGGGATATAGGGGAGTGTTTTAGTAACATAGTGTAAGTGGATTTCGTTGAAATGGATAATGGAAAGAGGTGCAAAAGGCTAAAACACAATATTAACCCAAAATCTCTGCAAAACACAACAAGAATTAGGGTTTGAGTAAAAATGGGAGTAATGAGAGGTATTAATGATATGGAATTATTTGGTAAGGCATATAGGTATCTAATAAAACTAGGGGTTTTCCAATTGAAATCAACAAAACATCTCAGCAATCCAAAAACTAGTTTGAAAACCCTAAAAGAGGGAATCCACTCTTTGTTGAATAAATTCACTTGAAGGAGAAGTAAGAAATTTTCACTTACAACTTTGTAAGCACCTTAAACTTTAAGAAATGATGAAATAACCGTTTTTTCGCCTTCTTATGACAGAATTTTGACATTTATGGTGGAAAAATGAAAGATGCCTAGAAACTGACCTAGGTGAGAACATGGTGACTAACCTAAGACTCTAGATGATAATGCTGGACATGACTCATGAAATTATGATGACCATGAGTGAATGGAGAGAGAAGCGTTGACCTAAAATACAATCAATGATCAAATTTTATTTGAAACTATAAAATTTGACCTATGACCCTATTAATTAACCTTGAAGAGTACATTTTATCACTGGTGATAGAATGTAAAGACTGAAACTAACATTGGATCCAACTGGGGATGGAAGATCCTTGGAGGAGTTAAGAACACCATAGACCAAGTAACCTAACCATTGGGCATGGAGTCAAAATTTACAAACCAAACTAAATAATGGAAACTTAACATGATAAACTGACTGACTCTGACTGACTCTGACTCTAATTGAGACTTGAGGGCTACAAATCCTAATGAAAACCACCTGCCTACTGAATACATATGTATAATAATGTGAGGCTATCCTTCTAGTGGAGCCAATCCAACATATGGCTACATAGTTGAATTATGCTCACAATTTCCTCGAGCAGGCAGGAAAAAAAAAACCTAGGCCACTCTAAGTGTCTACTGAACATGTGCTTCTGGTCCATGAAAACAAGAAAATAAATCTTCCCAAATAAATATAGAAAATCAGTAAAAATATCTTCAAAAATATGAAATTTCACCTTGTCTGGAGATCCAGAAAAAACACAAGCACACCCTTCATTCCAATAAAAAGGAACACTTGGTTTTTTATCCACAGGAACACATAGGGAAGTATGACCTTTTGCGATCTGCGTGTCGGCTATAAATTCCTGAACCATGGGAAACTATGACTCTATCTCTTGCATACTATATATCTCAGGCTCATACTCCTTAAATTCATAGTCTAAATCATCCTTGCACATAAAACATTCTTCAAGATTGTTAAACATGACAGCTCTATCATCTTAATGAAAAAAATTTGTCCCTCTTAGCTGATCTCTTTGCAAGAAATAATCATCACAAATTGGGTTACTCACAACAACTTCTTGTATCTTTTCATCAGTTTCATGACTGTCATCTCATATTTTCATTTTCAATAATGGAAGAAGTTTCACTAACACATTCTTAACTGTGTGAACATTGCAAACCTGCATTAGCTTCCACTGTAACATGACATTTTAGGAGTTGATTGTGCCAAGAGGTGCTCTATAGCCCAATATAAGGCACATATGTAGATGTAATATAAGAAAGTTTGTAAACATTTGTAATGTCGAAAGCAGACCGACTATAGGCACATGTGCATATGTAATGTAAGAAAGTTTGTAAACATTTGTAATGTCCGCTAAATTGTAATCAATATATTTGTAATAATCATCTATGTGGAGATTTATATTTATGTTTGTGAAAAGGTATGGTAAGTAAATAAAAATATAAATAAATCGGAGGCATGGTAAATAAATAAAACCTCTTTTTACACTTACTCCATATGGATGGTAAATAAATAAAAATATAAATAAACTGGAAGTGTGGTGAATAAATACAACCTTTTTATTATAATAGGTTTTATTTAAGTGAAGCCTACTGGCCAAATAGCATGGGACAAATTATTATTAATACCATGGGCTAGATACCGGGGCCCAAATACAATATTTATAAAATGTGTATGGCAATAAATAAATATAAAAGATGTATAAAGAGGTATGGTAAATAAATAAAAATATAATTAAACCAAAGGTATGGTAAATAAATAAAACCTATTTTTGTATTTACTCCATAATTCTCTTTATATTTATGAACGCTCAAAAAAGAGGTTTTATTTAGGTGAAGCCTATGGGCCAAATACTATAGGCCACATTATTATCAATACCATGCAAACAAATTATTATTATTAACCCTAATATTAATATTAAAAGATTATGATTATTAATATTAATAAACATAATATTCATATTAATATATTATAATATTAATATTTTTAAATTTAATTAGTTTGGATTTATAAAATATTAAATTTGATATATTATAATATATATTAATATACCATGATATATATTAACTCTAGATATATATGGGAATGAAGAAAAAATACATAGAGAGATAGAGGTGGAGAGATAGGGGGGGTGACAAGGGAGTTATGGAAATAAATTGAAGGAGAGAGGAGAGGAGGAACGAAGAGAGGGAGAGGGAGAGGGAGACACAAAGATGGAGGGGGGAGAGAGAGAAGGAGAGAGAGAGAGGGAGATAGTGAGAGGATTGGAGGGAAGGGGGAGAGAGAGAGAGAGAGAGAGAGAGAGAGATGGGGGAAGAGAGAGGGAGGTAGGAGAGAAAGGGAGATAGAAGAAGGAAGAGAGAGAGGAATTGAGAGAGAGGAGGAGAGATGGAGGGATAAAGATATGAATTTGGAGGGGGAGAGAGGGAGGGAAGAAGAAATACATAGACAGTGATAAATGGAGAGAGAGAGAGCGAGTGATAAGGGAGAGATAGAGAGAGAGTGTGTGTATGTTTAGGGGTGAGATAAGGAGACAAAGAATGAGAGATATAGAGAAAGGGGGAGATAAGGAGAGGGAAGGAGAGAAGGGGGGAGAGAATGAGACAAAACGAGAGGGGAAGGGATATAGTAACATAGTTGGAGAGAGAGAGAGAGAGAGAGAGAGAGAGAGAGAGGATTGGACGACACACACACACATAAACACACACACACAGAAACACACACACACACACACAGATATATATATATATATAAGGAGAGAGAGAGAGAGATGGGGTAGAAGAGAGATGAAGGATGAGAGAGAGTAGGAGAGAGGGATGGACAGAGAGATGGATTTGGAGGGGGAGAGAAGGATGGAAGAAGAAATACATAGAGAGTGAGAAGTGGATAGAGAGAGGGAGTGAAAAGGGAGATATGGAGTGAGAGAGTGTATGTGTTTGTGGGGGTGAGGTAGAGAGGCAAATGCAGTGAGATGGAGGGAGATATAGATATATATGGAGGCTATAGAATTGGAATATGATTTCTTTCACTATATGCATTGGTTTCAGTGTAGATGATTCTTTCTAATCCTATTTGATTTCTTACAGTAGATGCATTGATTTAGTGTAGAAATTGATTTCTAATGATGGGGTAAGAGACAGGTAGGTAGAAGAGAAAAGGAATGGAGATGAAGGGTTAGAGAGAGGACTTGGGAGAGGAGGAGGAGAGTGATGGGGGAAGAGAGAGTATTGGAGGGAAAAGAGAGAGAGAGAGAGAGAGAGAGAGAGAGAGAGAGATAGGGGAAGAGAGAGGGAGGTAGGAGAGAAAGGGAGAGATAGGAAGGGGACGAGATAGGGGACTTGAGACAAAGGAGGAGAGATGGAGGGAGAGAGGAGGAGAGAGGGATGGAGAGAGAGATGGAGTTGGATGGGGAGATAGGGAGGGAAGAAGAAATATAAAGAGAGTGAGAAGTGGAGGGAGAGAGGGAGTGACAAGGGAGAGATGGAGAGGGAGTGTGTATGTTTGGCGGTGAGATAAAGAGACAAAGAAGGAGATATGGAGAGGAGGGAGCGAGGGATATACTCACAGATATGGATGGTGAAGAGAGAGAGAGAGAGAGAGAGAGAGATGAAGTAAGAGATAGGATGTCAGAGAGTGGAAAGAGGAAGGGGGAGAGAGAGGGAGATAAGAAGAAAAAGATAGAGTCAGAGAGGCATTCATAAGGAAGATTGAGAGAGAGGGAGAGAGGAAAACAAGAGGAAAGAGAGATAAAATCGGTGGAGAGGGAGATAAGGGGAAGATAGAGATATAGATGGAAGGTGAAGAGAGGGAATAAGAGAGAGAGGAGGGAGGGATAAAGATATTGATAGATATGGAGTGAGAGAATGTGTGTTTTTGTGGGGGTGAGGTAGAGAGATAAATAAGGAGATATGGAGAGAGATATAGAGATAGATGGAGGGGGTAGAGAGGGAATATGATTTCTTGCACTAGATGCATTGATTTGAGTGTAGATGGTGATTTCTAATCCTACTTGATTGCTTGCAGTAGATGCATTGATTTTAGTGTAGTTATTTGGTTCTAATTATATTTTATTGATTGCACTAAAGGCATTGATTTCAATGTAGATAATTATTAATCCTATTTGATTGCTTCCACTTAATGCATTGATCTCAATGTATATGGTGATTTATTATCCTATTTGGTTTCTTGCACTAGATGCATTGGTCTCAATGTATATGTTGATTCCTAGTGCATTTATTTCAATGTATATTATTTCTAACCTATTTGATTGCTTCCACTAAATGCATTAATTTCAATGTAGATGGTGATTTGTAATCATATTCGATTACTTGCATTAAATGCATTGATTTCAGTGTAGATGTTGGTTTCAAATCCTATTTTCTTACTTGCACTATATCCATTGATTTGAGTGCAGATGTTAGTTTCTAATCCTATTTTCTTACTTGAACTATATGCATTGATTTCAGTGTAGATGCTTATTTCTAATCCTATTTTATTGTTCGAGTTAGATGCATTGACTTTAGTGTAGAAGTTTTTTTCTAATATTATTTTATTACTTTAAATAGATGTATTGATTTCAGTGTAGATGTTGGTTTCCAATTTGATGTAATTGGATGTATGATGGTACATTAATTTTAAAGTGATTGGATTAACAGTGTGCATTTATTTCAATGTAAGCATAAACAATTATTGACCATGTACATTGATTTTTGTGTTATAGTAATTCAACCTATTAATATTGGAGAGAAAGAGAGACAAGATGTGATGTTTACTACAACAACTCGAGCTAAAGATTTAAATGGTTTACGATTTCAACTATCCTTTTCATATAATGGATATGAAAAGATAACAAAACTAATAAGGATGACAATAGGAATAGCAGAATAAAATAGTTTGAGATTGATCACAATGAATACTATTTGTAATTGGCTACATTTTTAGTATTTACGTTTTCTATCATTTAACATTATTATTGTTACTTTGCATTCAAAAATTTTATCTCATCATTTTTCATCATTAAAGTTATTAACAATATTTATCATCTCAACAAACTGAGGTAACTAAGAAAATTTAAAATTAAAATCACGAGGTTAATCTCAACATATTTAGCATATTTAAAATCATTATATTAATATTATAAATATTTACATATTATTGATAAAATTAATCATATCTTCGATAGATTTTCCTTGGTCGCACATGACTGAAACTAGCCTAGATCCATCTTAACTTCGGATCTATTAACAACCGAGAGGGATCAAATCTCTAGAGGTGAAAATCTTTCCTCAAGTTTTTCAGTAAAATAAACAGGTTTTCACCTCGAGAGATTTGATCCCTCTCAACGATTGATAAATCTAGAGTTAAGATGGGTCTAGGCTGGTCTATCTAACCAGCAATAATTATTGGCTTGACGAATTTCATTTCAGGATCAAGAATAGGCATTTCTATTTTTTGGTCCCAGTTGGTCTCATCCAAGGAGGAAACTACTAATTATTTTTGGGAGAAAAAATCACTAAGGGATTATATGATCTCATCATCTAGAAACTCTTGATTCCCATACTAATTTTCAATAAATTTAGTGAAATTTTCAGATATCTCACAAGAATTATCAATTATCGACACGAAAGAATTAGAGATTTGATAATGTTGAAATAAAATTGAATGAAATTCCTTCATAGAATATAAATTGGCAGATGGTAGACCTTCATACCATGATCTCACTTTTTCCTCTAAGGTAGCCATAAACATCTTCATCAGACAATCTTCAGGAAACTCAATCTTTAGTCTGTGAATATGAAAATGAAATTTGACCAAATGCAAATTATCATCTTCTCCATCCTGAACTTTAAACTTTGGCAGTCATGTTTTCCAATCTATACAAGGAATACGATTCGAAAAACCAAGAATATGATCTCGATTCATAGGAGCATACCTTCGAGCAGTTGAATCAATTTTGACAACACTGAAGTCACCAAGAAGTTCTTCAGACTACTGGTTCTTGAAAAGTGGAGTCATCATAAAATTTTTGAACCTTTGGATTCTTTGAAACTAGAGTCGCCAAGTGAAATATGCACATCCTTCTTATGCCTGATCATTTTTCACCATCAACAATGAAATCTGATCATTTTTGTTCTTTCCCAAAGAAAACTGTCACCTTGCTCCTTGGCAATGACACCAAGATGTTAGCACTCCACTGGATCTGCGAAAGTTGAGAAGCAGACCAACAAAGGTAACCACATACCAATTTGACCTAGTAGCTAGCCTTACTAGGCTGAGAGCGTTCTCTCAATGAGATTCACAGCTAAATTGACTCGATCGTGGAGATTTTAGGCTATATATGCATATTAGGGTTTGGTTCATTGGATTTTTGTGCTAGATGAAATTGGTCCTTTAGAAACTAGGCTTGAAAACTCCTTTAGGGTTACAAGAGAAACAGTTACAGGGTAATGAACGGGCTAGGTAGGTAACATCAAATGAATAACTAGGATGTATGATTGTGGTATAGGATGAGAAGAGAAATCAGGAACAAGCGTAGAAATATGAATTCATTCCTTAAGATGAATTTAAACACAACATCATCATCTCATAAAAACAAGGGATGCATTACTCATGAATCATGCTGAAAGAAATGTAAAGAAAATGTGTGAAAGAAATAGATATGTAATGGAAAGAGGAATCATTCAACGAAGTGAATTATTGAAGAGGAATCACTAAATTTTAGCTGCAACTTCTCTCTATATTCATTGTATTACTTGATCAAAATAGAATGCACTAGTTCAATTTCCCATGTTCCAACCCTTGAAACTAATTAAAAACTACATCATATAGCCACTGAGGTCTAAATCCTCCCTTGGAGGTCAAATTTTCTAGTAAGAAAGTAAAATACATGCATCTATCCAAATTCTCCTACACACTGGGGAGGTTACATAACAAATTCCTCCTTTATCTAACCATCAAGAGACATATCCTCAAAGTAGTAAATGGGGGATAAGACACCTATTCAGCTCCATTTTTACCATTTACATTTACATTTTTAATTTTACATTCATATACTTTAACCTTTTTACTTTAAAAAAGGTCAAACTAGAAATTGGAGAAAATTACAGAGTGAAAATTTAATTAAAATCTAAGAAAATTGCAGAAGCGATGTGCCATCGTGGAATCCATTCTTAGGCACCTTATTGAAGTAAAAATTGAAATATAAAATAAAATTAAACTATCCTTGTCTTTCTCGTTTCCAGAACATCTTTGATTTTTGAAAATGACCCATGGGAAGGTTTTCAAAAAAGCATTCTCCCAAGGTGTCTCCAGAAGCACTACGCCTGCTCCAAAACAGTGGAAGAAGCATAAAAATCAGGTATTTTTTTAAATTTTTCTTCAAAATTTGTTCTTGTCATGGAAAAAAAACTCCATATATGGCATGTAATTATAAATAGAAACCCATACATGTAATAAAAACTTAATTTGGAAGCCCAGGGTAAAAGGGTCGTGCCTCTATGCGACGCTTCTATGGAGACCAATTTTCCAAAATTGCCAAAAATTCAGAATTTTCCAAAAACAATTATACAAACATAGGTATTAAATATGGAAAAATATATATCTAATCCTAATGGGGTTTTACAAACTGAGATAGTTTTTTTTTCTTTGGCATGTTATGCGCACAGAACTTCTCCAGGTTTCCAAAATACTTTCCCGTTTGCTCAGAATCCAACTTTGAAGTTGATCACTCAAAATATGCAGAAATATTGCACCACTTTGAGAGGGATTTTGGAGATTTTCCCAGAGTATTTTGGGGCTGAAAGTGGTATGGTTGGAAATCTTAGGATTCCTTCTAGAAAATGGAGTCATTAATCACTGCAAACCACTTCTCCACACCCCTCAAAAGTTGATTTGAATACAACTTGTGTAGAATTGCAGAAAATTTCTTGGAGCAAGTGTATTGTTGGAATTTCTCTCAAACCATAACATATATGCACAAAACAAAGGTTTTTTCTGTTATTTCACCTATTATTGACAAAAACCTCTTTCACATTTGAAAAATTCATCTCCATTACTTCATAAACTGATTTCGAAGAAAAAATGGTCTCTTGTCCACTGTAAACCCTAGAAAATGAAAACAAAACTCTGAAAATGATGCCATGGGTCTAAATTGACTCAACCCTGGAAACTTGACCTCATTTGTTGTAAGTTTTCTTCTCATTTTCCATTGTTTTTGTTTGTATGATATAAACCCTAGCTTCATGGGAAGGAAGGAAAGGGCGGAATCTAGGAAAACAGTGGAAAATGGGGAAGCAAGTTTAGGGAGGGAAATGGAGGGGATAGGAGTTAGGGAAAGATATGAAAACATTAGGGGAGATAGGGGAGTTTTTTAGGAACATATTTAAAGTGGAATTCCTTGAAATGGATAAGGTAAAGAGGGGAAAAAATCTAAAACATAGTACTAACCCAGAATCTCTATAAAAACGTAGCGATAATTAGGGTTTGAGTGAAAATGGGAGTAATGAGAGGTATGAATGATACATAATGATTTGGTACGACATATAGGTGATTTATGAAGGCTTGTATGTGATAAAAATAGGGGTTTTCTAGTTGAAATCAACCAAACATATCAGCAATCCAGAAACTGGTTTCAAAACCCTATAAGAGGGAATCCACTATTTGCTGAAGAAATTAACTTCAAGGAGAAGTAAGAAATATTCACTTACTATTTTGGAAGAACTTGAACCTTTAAGAAATTATGAATTGAACCTTGTTTCACCTTCTTATGACATAATCTAGACATTTATGGTTGCGAAATGAAAGACACCTAGACACTGACCTAGGTGAAAAAATGGTGGCTCACCTAGGACTCTAAATGATAATGGTGGACATGAATCATGAAATGATGATGACCATGACTGAATGGAGGGAGCAGCGCTAACCTAGAAAACAACCGATGATCAAATTTCATTTGAAAACTTATTTGAAACTATAAAATTTTACCCAAGACCCTATCAAATAATCTTGAAAGAGTACATTTGAATATTGGTGACAGGATGTAAATACTGACACTAACATAGGGCATTTAGCTGACTCAAGATCTGTGGATCAGGATTTATACTCTCCATTTGTTTTTATATTTTATCATATTCCATTGTAATTAGCTGAATTTATTTATCATTTGTTCCTTCTTTAGTTGTTCCCATGTTCTCGTCCCGTACTTTAGATTCTGGAGCTTTTGCATGAGATGGGAGGAGGCAGAAGATCCTAGGGAGGACCCATCGTGATTCTAGAATTGCATAACCAAAGACTGATAGTCCAGGTCTTCCAGCCATACTATATTAAATTTAAAGGGAAGTGTCTTCTGCACAGGGTCCTTCCACTATTTGTGATAGATATCCTGGTGATCAGACAAAGAAGAATTTATAACCGAAAATTTCAAGTTTCCAAGAATCTCTAAAACACATTCATTGACCAAAGCTCTATCAAGTTTTTTGGAAATTAAGGCATCATCAGTCCTATGGTTGGTACAAGTGGGGGTTTGAAGCAAGGTACATATATCTACGAGGTGATGATCAACAAATATATGGAAAATTCGATCAACGATAGAGTCAGAGCAGCTGTGGGAATCCCAATGTTCAATAGAGGACAAGGTGGCATTAAAATCACCCATGATCAAAATTTTATGAATATCGAGGATTCCATAGAAATTAATGTGGTTCTAAAAATGAGGAGGATTGTGGCATGGAGCATATAGGTTAATAAAATTAAAGTTTTCATAGATACCCCTAATCTTCCCCAAGAGGAGAATACCAGTGAAAAAACCATAGGCATGAAATTTAACAAATTGAGGTTTCCACATAGCGATAAAACCACCAAATAACCCATTAGATTTGACTCTGATAATGTGCCAATCAAGGCGGATGGAAAGGAATCAGGGGATGGATTTAGTAGCGAGGTTTAGGAAAAATTATGTAAATATTGTAAATAGAAAAAATAAAGGAAGTTAGAAGATGAAGTGACAATGGCAGATGAAACCCAATAGTCTCCCTCTCCTTGTATATATTCATATTCTCTCTTAATGCAAAACAACAATTCATTCATGGAGTTACTTCTCGCCTAACATGGTATCGAAGCTAGCTCCCAAATTTAGATTTCTTCTGCATGTAACTCTTCTCTCCCTTATCAGAAAACATGTCTTTGATTCCCTGCTATATGCATTGACTCCTGTGTCTACTAAATGCATATAGTTCTCTTCTCCTACTCAAATTTCATTTCCTATTCTTCTAGAATCTCAATTCTTTGTGTGTTGTTTCATTGAGGCATTCAAACTTTTGGTTGTATTGTTGGTTCGTCGTTGGATACAACTCGAGTTATGGAACCTACATTGAGTCTCGAATTCTGTGAGAAAATCATGCACTGGTTAGAATGCTAACATGAATGCTGGATTGTGTACATGTATTATAAATTCGATTTTTGAGCTCTGTCATTTATTCTCTATGATGTCTACACTACATTAATTTCTATTCTAATTGCGTTAGTGTATTATGGTCAAAGACTTATGTGTCGATTAAAACGTGGAAGGTTGGTGTGCACAGGTACAATTTTTTAACAGTCATCAAATATTATCACTAGTATAGAATTTTACACCATTTTTTGGTCATCTAACCTATTATTATTAGATGAACTTAATTTTCATATAGATAGTTTACTGATAAGTGCTTTCCTCATATAAATAACTCATTTTTTATATTTCTGGTCATATTACCTAGGTCTAGGCGCAACAAATAGATAAGTCGCCATTGTTGCCATTTATAAAATAATTATCTAAATCTTATTTAAATAATATTCCTTGTTAAATATTACTAAATCACTTATAAATAATTAAATAAATCATTATTTATTTGATTATCATTCAACCACTTCCTTAAAATGATAAATAAATCATTTATTTATTTATTATTTACAAATAAAGGGATTTGACCCAAGTCAAATACTTTTTCCCTCCAACAAATATAATAAAAATATTCCATAAACAGTGCTTCAGAATTTGGTGTGATATTTTATTTCATGCACGAGGATTACAGATCACCCCAATATTTTTATTTATAAATAGGGGGAGTTTCCCATTAATAGTCACCTTCATTGCATTAGATGCTATGAATATTATGTATTCTGCTTTTTAGCTTTGCTTTGTGATTTTCCATTGCAGTTTACTATAATTTGCTTTCCACATCCATAGAGAAGAAATGTAAATACTTGGCATGAGGACTTCAGAACCCCATCCCAGGGAGAACCGGAAAACACCTTTCTTGTTTTCCTCTTAGGTGCCCCATTCTTTAATATAATACAAAATTCTTTCATATACATTCTTCTTGTCTTGTTCATTGGATCTATGGAGCTATGTTATTTTTTATCTGCTTAATATCTTTTATGCTTAGATCTGAATTTTTGCAGCAATCTTAAAGGTATTTTGCAGCCATAATCGATGTTAGGGCTATTTGTTATGCGTAGCTAAAGTGATCTTTTATGACGACAGATTCATACTAACAATTGGCGACTCCACACGGGTTTTCTTTTGCCACCACTGTCGTTTTATCTCTTCCTGCATATCCAGTTGTTTCAGACCCTAGGGTTTCTCTTCCATTTTTTATTTTTCCTATTTTATGGTGATTTTCACCCATAAAACCATTTAAATAGTCACATTTTTAACTTCCGTGTGTTTCTGGACTTATCGCGTAGGTGACAGACATCAGCTGCAGCTGAGACGACAAAGTTTTTCTAAAATCTGCCGCCGAGACAGCCGGATCTGCAGGTCACAATTATTGGCCCAAAAAGTGTGACCTGAGCCTAAGGACACACTTTTCTGCCCCAAACCTGCGACCTGGACTGAAAACAGGTCAGAACCTGCGACCTGCACTTTTTCTACACATTTTTCAGCACTTTTTCTGGGTTTGTCTGAAGCTTCTGTCAGGGTTTTCCAGCCTCTGTCTCTGCCTGTTTGGACCTGTTTCTAATCTGCTTCACTCACCTAAGAGGGAATCTTTCCCCTTAGGGCTTTAGTATCCTCCACTTTTTGTGGATGAGTCTTTACTATTTTAGAAGTCTGAATTTCCAGAGTTTCAGCCCTCTTTCTCTCAGATCTGATACCTCCTTTTCAGATCCCTTTAGATCATCTCTTCTCCCTCTCAAAACCACCTCATTTCATTTTGTTTGGGTTCATTTCTAAGGCCACTGCCTTGTCTCTCTGATCTTTAGTTGATCTCCTCCTTTTTAGCAGCAACCTTGCCTCTACCTCTTTGCTGTTCTCTGCACCACTTTTTAGCAGATTCACCCTTTGGATCCCAGTCCCTCCGGACCTTAGATATATTGGCATCTTTTAGCGTGCTTTGCCTGGTTTTTTTCCTCTTGTAGACTAGTTTTGAGAGACCCTCCTTCTTGGGTTAGATTACGACATTCTTAGTCGTTAATTTTCTGTTCTTTTAGTCTTATTTACTGCAGATTTCTTTTCCGTTACGCAGCACACTTTTTCTTTTACTCTCAAAACATCTGGGTTTAAAAAATCAAAATTAACGCACGCCACACACTGACCCTAAGTGAAGAAGCGCCTGGTTAACACTGCCTGGCAAAGACATTAAAATCAATTTTCACTACACCTTTCTGCCCTTGACCTCACTTGATTTTGTCCCTCCCTGCCCTTGACGATTTTTCTTCTTCCCATCATCATTGCGCCCCCAAGGCGCCTTTCCTAGAGACTTCTTGGCCTTCACCCTTAGTTTCCTCTTGGTCGACTTCCTCCTTCCCATCGTCATCGAGTAAGTCCTCCCCCGAGTCCGCACTCTGACTCTTCCTATGATTTTTTGGGTTCTCCCCTTAGTCCTGGTTCTCCCCCTGTCACCTTCACCATGTCTACTTCAGGGCCTACTACCAGCAGCAACCCCAGTACTACTGCTGGGTCTGTTTCCAGTGGAACCACCTCGGGACCTACCTCGACTGCCCCATTTCTCCCTTATATGGCCGGCCTTAGTCTCCTCGACTTCAATCAGCTAATCAATGATCCTATCCGCCACGATGTTAGTTGGCCTGATATGCCAACCAAGCTCCCCTCCGACATTCCCAAGTTCGAAGGCCTTGCTAGTGAAGATCCCTCTAACCATATTCGATCTTTCCACATGTGGTGTTCCTCCAATTCCATCACTGATGATTCCATCCGTCTTCAGTTGTTCCAACGCACGCTTACAGGCGAAGCTTCTAAGTGGTATGTTGACCAGCCCACCTCTTCCCATACCACCTTTGCGACCCTTTCCCGCGCCTTCTTATCTTATTTCCAGCTTCCTCCTTGTTATGACACCAGTATCGAACTTTTGACTTCTTTCCGTCAGTCGTCTGCGACCCGCCTATTCGATCATGATAAAGAATGGCAGAGAAGAAAGAGCCTATGTCAAGCCCCTACCTTCGAAGACCGTGTCTACATGGACTAGTTCCTTAGATCTCTCTTAACCGCCATCGACAAAGATGTCACATCCCATTTTCCTCAAACCGAAGAAGCCACCCTCCAAATAGCCTTGAAATATGACCTGATCTATGCTCAATCTGGTTATGTTTATACCTTCCTTCCTGACCTCCCCAGACCCGGTGGCATTAACACACCGGGGGCAACCCATGCCACCGACGGTATTGTTGGAGCTCTCTCTCATCCATCCGCTCAACCTCCCATGTGCTATGGTTTTCCTGGGGGAGGGGGCACCACCTCCTGCACTTCTCCCCCTCCCGGTAGCACGCATCTAGGATCCGGCATGCCTCCTCTTTCTACCCAACCTCCGGTTTACCACACTGTTACCCAACCTCATTATCATCCATACCCATAGCCTGGTGCTCTAGCTCCTCCATCATTCGCACCCCCGCCTCCCTTGTCTTCTCAAACCTCGCAACAGTAGTCACCACCCCCTCAAGAGAAGGTGTATGCACATCAGGGATTTGTGGCTACCCAACCACCTCACGAACCGGTAACCACTCAACCTCCTCCATTTGGTACCTCTGATTACCAGATCCTCATGATGAACTCTGACCAACCTATAACCGTCGACCTTAACCTTCAAACTTCGTCCAGTCCGTACCCCCAGCCTCTTGCTCCATCTGTCACCGAGTCACCTTCTTCTGATTCTACAGAGCCTATTTCGACAACTAATAGTCCCTTGCTTATCCCTCCACCCAAAGCCGAGGTTCATACCACGATTCCTAAGCAAACATTACGCCGAAATGTTGCTTCTGACCGAGCTGCCCATGCATATAGCATAGTAGATGAGCTGGCCCAATCTCCTGTTGCCATTTCAACGCTGGAACTCCTCCAGTCGTGCCCTTCTCAATGAAAATATCTACTATCTGCCCTAGGTGTTGTAGATCCCGCAGATGACCAATTGATTGTTTTTTATGCCCATCAGTCAGAGTCTCCTCCTCTTCCTGCTTCCGTAGCTTTCCAAATCCCAATCAAAATCCGAAACGCTCACATTTCCCGGTGCATCATTGATGAGGGGGCATCCACTTGTGGGATGTCTGCTTCGGTTTGGAAACAAATCGGATCTCCTGAGTTCGCCCTTCCCACGATCACTCTTCGTGCCTGGGATGGCCATGCCTCCCGACCCACTCCCAGCCTTTCCATCTTATACATCACCCATGAGAAAAGCCCCATTTGTGTTGATGTTGGCGAGTATAGCGCCCCTCTTGACTATAACATTGTTTTAGGGTGTAGTTACACCTATGCCATGTCTGTCGTCCCATCCGCAGTCCACCACAAGATGTTTTTCCCGCATAATGGAAAGATTGTCACCATCGACCAGTCGACGTATCATGAACCAAAATCTCAGACTTCCCCTGAGTCCACCATCTCTGTTGTCACCAACACGCAAGCTGTTGATTCTTTGACCAGTGTTTCCCCCGGCGTCTACAAAGACTCCTCCCTTCTTGGAACTTTCCCAGGTCCTCCCCCTCCTTCTGTCTCTCATCCCAGCTTGGCGAATGTTTGCATGATGCAATCGTCCCGGGCCAACCTTAAGTAGCCCGCTTTGGCTAGTCAACAACCTCAATCTCGCCCACCGCAACCCGCTCCAAGCCCTTTGCCTCAGCCCACCGGACCTCTCCCTTATGACCCTTCCCCCACTGCTAATACCCCTGCGCCTCTCTACCCTCCTGGGTCGGTTCCACCAGGTCTCAACCATCTTGGAGCCATCCCTCTTGGCCATTACTCCGCTGGTCAGATATCATTCCTAGCTCCCCCACCAGGATTGTACATGGTACCTGTCATGGCCACCCTCTCTCTTCCTAACCTGACCCTTGGGATTCCCGTCTGGTACCTTGACCCTCCAGCTGCTACCTCGCCTGGTCAACCCAAACCTTATCTTGCTTTGACCCCGGTTCAACCGGTCCCCATGACTTCTCCCGCTGCAACAGTGCCTCAGTCACCTCAACAGGACCCACAACAACAACAATAACAAAAATCCCAGATCTCAGCCAATAAGAGCACTAAAACCCCCTTTCTCTGATAAGTCGCACTTTTCAAGTCATTTCCTGGGACACGTCGCAGTTGTCTGCCCAATACCTACTACCCAGGTCACAGAACCGACCCCAAAAAGTGCGACCTGGCCTGTTCATGAGCTTTGGGTACCTTTTAGTTTTTAGTACATTGCTACTTCATCAGGACACATTTTGTCCACGAAGAGTCTATTCACCTCTCCTACAAATCGGCTTTGCTCACTTACAACACATGTCATTGGGGGCACCACCTTGCCTCTATACTCATTCCTGTTCGTGTCACTTTCCGTCATGAGATACCATTTTGTACTCATGTTCTTTATGATCCCCTTTGGATCATCTCCCATCATCATTACTGTTCGTCTGTTCGTCGCTCTACTATTTTCCCTCGTGCCTTAGTTGGGGTTCCATTATTGCCTCACCTATGGCGGACCTACTTCGGTCGACATCATCTCATTTACTCTAGAAACCGGGTCTAGGGGGCACTGTACCTTGGTTCCAGCTCTTCTCAGCATGATCATGATCTATACACTTAATGGTCCAGTGATGCAGCAACAACTATTGGTGCTTCTCGGGCGTGTGTGAGATGTCTCAACCCTCATGAGGGGGTGGCCCTATAGGTAGCCCCCCACATGCCTGGATGACTTCTTCATTCCACCCTTGATGCAGCTCCTCTCATTTGATGATATCGGCCTCAACCGCTTGCAGCGCCTCTTTGATTTGCACGTATCAGTCAGCTTTTGCGAGCCCTTCCACGCGTGTAGGGGGCATTTGGGTGTATTTATATCTCATGTACTACCATATTATTGTATAAGTCCTGATGATTATTCCAGGCATCGCATGTATGTGGGATTCATCATGTTATTTATCTGGCTCATGTTTCGGCCAACACCTGCTCCATTATTGCGTTCCGTGGTTTTCCGGGTGCCTTATTCTATGTACTTTGACTCGGCGGGCATAGGTATGCCTCCCCCGCCGCCTTTAGCACAGGTACCACTTCATAAAGTAGAGACTTGTTGCACCTGTAAGTCTCATCTCCTCAGGGTCTAGTCCTTTAGCACATCAGACAACCTTACATTTCTCTCTCTCACTTCCCTCTCAATATCTAGTGATTGAGTTCTTACAACGTACTTCGGTCATACGATTTGCTCCTAACACTCGTACGTTGGGGGGAAATCTGTTACACCATTTTTTGGTCATCTAACCTATTATTATTATATGAACCCAAGTACACCATGTAAGACCAATTTTACCCTAAGTAAAATTTCTTTCACCATATAAAATAACTCATTTGTTTATATTTCTTGGTCATATTTAACCCAAAATAAGGAACTTAATTAAATAAATCCTTATTTATTTAATTATTCCCTAAGAATAAGTTATTTAAATCATTATTTAAATAACATTCTTAGTTAAATTTGACTAAATCACCCATAAATAATTAAATAAACCATTATTTATTTAATTATATTCCCATCACTTCCCTAAAAAGATAAATAAACCATTTATTTATTTATTATTTATAAATAAAGGAATTGACCCAAGTCAAGAACCCTTTTCCCTCCAACAAATATAATAAACTATTCCTAAAGGGTGCTTCTAGAATTTGATTAATAATATTTTATTCATGCACCGAGTTCTAGACCACCCCAATATTTTGTTATAAATAGGGGGGTTTTCCCCATTCATTAGTCACCTTCATTGCATTAGATCACTGTAGATCTTCTCTTGGTCACCATTTTCCATTTTTCTTTGTGAACTCCCATTGAGTTCTATGTTTGCTTTTCCACATCCATAAGAGAGAGAAATGCTAGATCTGAAGCACTGAGGACTTCCAAGAACCCATCCCACTGAGGAGAACCGGAAAACACCTTTCTTGTTTTCCTCTCAGGTGCCCCATTCTTTAATATAATACAAAATTCTTTCATATACATTCTTCTTGTCTTGTTCATTGGATCTATGGAGCTATGTTATTTTTTATCTGCTTAATATTTTTTGTGCTTAGATCTGAATTTGTGCAGCGATATTAAAGGTATTTTGCGGCCATAATTGATGTTAGGGCTATTTGTTATGCGTAGCTAAAGTGATCTTTTACGACGAAAGATTCATACTAACATAAAATAAATTAAAAAAACACTTTATATGAAAGTGACAGATTCACAAATCACATAAATCCTCATTCCGAAAAAAAAAACCATCATAAAAATGAACCATGACCATGAAATAAAAATGAATTGACAATGTATAAATAAAACTGAATTGACAATGTATAAAATAGGCTCCCTCACGGTTATCTATGATAGGGATGAGCCATCTCTGTACTCTGCACTTGAAATGCCTTGAAGCAATATCTTAATATCTTCTCCATATTCATTCAAAATATCTCTGTCAATAACCTTTCCAAAATTTTCAATATCCTTTCCTCTAATCACATTGCGACCTCCTTGTTTACAAAGAGCCATTGTACTTGTTGTAGATCATATCTGCATATCCTTTTCAGTTTTTATGTTTGAATGTCAAAAACACAAAAATATATATATATATATATAGAAAATCAAAAATCATATGTTATAGTATAAAGTTTTATACTATATCATAAAACAAGCATTTCAAAGCTCGATGAATATTAACCTTATTGAAATATATGTTTTGATTTATGTTTAAGCTCCGAGCAATTTCTTGAGCGGAGGTGGCGATCGTGGAAAAGTGCTTTTGGATAAGTTATTGCGGGGGGAGAAGTAGCTCGTAGTTTATCAAATCCCGACCCCCCGTAGTTGACTGGTCAGATCGCGGGTGAGCCGTGATCGACGGCTGTGAATAACTGCGGGGGGTGCCGGTCGAAGTTCGCTACCGTACTCCAGGACCCCTTGCAGTGACGTCATCAGGCGAAGTGGAGAATAGTTGTCATCCGCCCTCAACGGTTTGTCCACGTCATGTTGGAATTTATTATGGATTCCCGTAGCTTTTTAAAGAGTTCTTTAGTCCCGTTTTGTCCATGTGTGACTGTTTTTCCCTTTTGAACCGTGTTCTTGCCACCTTTTCATTTCCTGTTACCCCGCAAATTGTTTTCAGTTCCTGTTAGTCATGGAAAAATGAATATCCTTGTTTGGTTCTTCAAACCTCAGTCCCCTCCTGGATAGTGAAAAGTACGTCCATGATACCGCGTCGTCCGTCAATCATCCCCTACTGCATTACCAAGTAACCCTAAACAATGATAAATCCCCTGTATTATCTGCTGTGAAAAGTTCTAGTGTGTTGTCCGCTTGTGTTCTGAAAACTCACTTCTTCCCCGAGTTCATCTCATGGTTAGTCTCATCAATGTACCCTGGTAAATTTTTCGTCATGAATTCTCAGGGGGAAAATGTCCTGCAGGTATCAACACAACTAATTCGCCAAGCATTGTGCTTTCCAGAAGATGAGTCTCCGTTACAATTCTCTGAAGATTCATTGGTTCAGTATTTTGAAGACCTTTCAAACGAAGAGTTCAGTCGTTGTATGTCATTTTTGAAATCAAATCCAGAAAAAACTCAATTTGAAGGAGAAAAGTTCAGTTTGGAGGCATTCAATGTTCAATATAGGCCAGTTCTTAGCTGCATTACGGAGATTTTGGGAAAAGACGATGACCACAAAATCAATAAATCAGTCTTGGAGATGTTTGCACTGATGATGAAACCAGGGGTGGTCCTTGACATTCCGTCTTTTTGGCAGGAAATAGTAAATTCCCAATTGATAGCTTTTCCTCTAACAGGTTTCTTCAGATTTCCATCATTGGTTGTTTATTTATTTTTGTATCAAAATGTTGAAGAGATCATGAGTTTGGGTTTAAATATAGTTGACAGTAATAAAAATAAGCAATCAGTTTTATTCTGGACCGATATGGTTAGAAAAGAAGAGAATGAAGCAAGGCTGTTTGAATTTGCTGACCATTTCATGTCTATTGCTTATAAAATTTTGAATGGAACTCTTCCTCCATGCTTTCTACCAAAAGCCCGGGTGTTCCTACAGTTAGGACCCAATTGAAAATTTGGAGATTGGTTTGTATTCGAAGAATACTCAGAGATAAGGCTGTATGGAGTTAGCATCGAGCCCTATAGGCTCCCAACCTTTGTACCCATGCGACTTTTCGCCCTCGAATTCATAAGGCAAAGTCTTAATGTAGACCAAGTTCACTTTCTGCCCATGAAGAAAGGTTTGATGTACAAATTGCCTATGAGTGTAGGACCTTTTGTGGTCAACACGAGAAAAACTTTTGATGAAGTCTCAAAAATGTTGGAAGGGACACAGTTGTTGTTAGGAGAAAAATGGCCTTATGATCCGCATGGAATAATTTCTCAGAAAAGGGTTGAGAATGAGTATGCTACATTTTCCCATGTAAGTAAACCTGATCTGGAGAAACTGGCTAATCCAGGTGAGTCAATTTCATCAAAGGCCAGCATTCAAACACCTGCAATTTTGGAAAGGGCGAGAAAAAGAGGTAGAGAAGATGTTGTTGAAATAGATGATGAGGAGCCCCGAGAGAAAAAAAGAACCAAACTAGCAGAAGAACATTCTTCCAACTCACCTGGTTTTACTCTCCAGGTCAATGAAGAACAAGATCTCCCCTCATCTCCTAGAAGACAGGAACTTTATTTGGAAAAGGCTCCTTCAGTAAAGCAAATGTTCACACAGATTGAGGAAATAAACCAGAGGATAAAAGCCAATATAGAAGCACAAGTAGAACACCACATAGCTGCTGACCAGACCAGATTATTGAATGTGATGGATATTGAAAAATATCAGTTTAAGATGGCTCTGTCACATCCGACAGGAATGTCCCTTGGATCTTCGGGCAGCTTTAAGGAGGTAAACATAATCATGGATGTTAAAAAGATCCCATTGTGGGACAAAATGAATCTTCATATGCAGACCGGGCAGTTGATTGTAAATGATTTGAGCAAGACCAATGCCACAGTAGTCAAGACTGAAAACATGCTTGCAAAGGTCATTAGACAATGCAAAATGGAGAAAGCTAATTGAAGGGCATTAACAACTCAAAATGAAGAGTTGAAGAAGATCATTATGAAAATTGGTGTGGATCCAAACGATAAAGCTGCAATTCAAAAACTCATGAAAAGTGCAGAAGTAGAAATATCCTCACTAAGGAAAAAGTTAAAATTACCAGCTATAGAGCACTCAATGGCTGCAGAAGTAGCTGAGGTAGAAAAATAAAAGGAAGAGTTACGTTTGCAATTGTTACAAAAAGATGAAGAATTGTCCAAAGTGAAGCAGACTGCCGTATTATTGCAGAATCAAATTCAAAACCATACTTGCACTTTTGTTGTTCCTACAGGTGATAGTGATGCGGATCTTCAAACCCAAATTGTTCAGCTCAGCACAGAACTGAAGATAGCTGAAGGTGATATTAAGCGGGTTCAGTTAGATTTGGAAACATCTACTAAGATGATGAGAGGATGGGAAAATAAAGCAAATGAAAATAAGCAACAATTACAAAAGGCTGAGGATGAAATTAAGGAGCTCAAGGAGAAGCTGAAAGGTAACATTTCACTTTTAAGAGCTAAAGATATTATTTGGACTGAAATTATATCTGAAACGAAGTCAAATTGGGATTCCCTAAGTATAATTGCTACAGATAAATGCCTCATCTCAGACCATGAGGAGGAGATATCATCAGAAAAACAAACGCTCATTAAAAGAGCAAATTGGGTTAGGAGGTTTTTAAATTTTATCAGTTCCAAATCAGATGAAGAGCTAGAAGAAATTGATATACAAGACAGATACTTCTATGCTGAAGAAGTTAATAAAATGATAATTAAGAATGATATAGGAAAAGTTGCAGAGAAAAGGTTGCTGAGAATTAAAGAGGCGGTAAAGAAGTTTGATACAACTTTTGATAAATTGATCCGAACAGGTTTGCCTTCATGCTGGACAGAAAAGGGAAATATTTTGACATGGAAGTTTTATGAAGATGCATTAACATTGGCAAAGAGTAGAGCAGATAGCAGACACGAAAAGACACAAGTTTTAAAGGGAGAGACAGTGTTTAACTTTTTACAGAGGCACTTCAACTTGCTATGGATGGTAAAGGCACTCTTCACAGAAAGGCTCACTCACAATCAGGCAGTTGCATTTAGATTGGAATACCTCAGCTACAGGAATGCTCCTACAACTCAAAGTGAACTTTGGAAAAAATGCAAAATCTTCTCCATTGACACAGCAAAGAAGACTCCAACGGACAAGTCAAAAGTAGCTGTTGATTCCGCAGCCTCTTCAGGACCAGTTGTTCCTTTAGATTAGGAGTTAAAAATCATCATTATGTCATTTCTCAGGATTATGTAAATGTAATAAGACTTTTTCGAGGCATGTACCTCCATGACAGTTAATAGTTTAGGCAGTTAAAGTTGGTTAGAGTAGTTAGGATCAGTTTCATTACTGGAAACTGTTTTTTCATAATGTATTTAAAGACAATTTGAAGAAAGAGAAAGGTTCCGAGTTTTGGACCTTGAAGCCTAATTTTGTACTGAAAAATATTGAATCAATGAAAAGTTTTGCAAGTTTCCTTCATTCTATCTATGTTGAATAGTTTTCCAGTTTTCATTTCTTTTCCATATCTATGAATGAAATAGAGTGATTTGAGCTGCAGGTCTCTTGATATCTATGTATCTAAGAGTTAAACATCCTTAATGGGCGCTCCTCTATTTTAACTCTATTGTTGCTCACTTCTTCAGGGTTTTATAATGATAGATTCTGTTTTAAGCAGCATATCAAATTGAAATCCTTTCCTTCTTTTCTTCCATTCAGTCGCTTCAGCATAAAGAGAATATGGCATTAAAGAACTTGTAGGGGTTTGATATTTGGAGATTATATTATTAATATTTGAAGGTTTAATAAATAGAGACAAATACACACTTGTTTGTGACATAATCTTTAATGTCTTGAGCACGGATTCCTTTACATAGCAAGGAATTGTTTCTCATATTATTAATATTTGAAGGTTTAATAAACAGAGACATGTATACACTTGTTTGTGACATAATCTTTAATGTCTTGAGCACGGATTCCTTTACACAGCAAGGAATTGTTTCTCAAGGAACAACATTAATTGGCGCCGTTGCCGGGGACCGAAGATTCGAAGACTTTCCCTGGGTTTTGTTGTAGATTTCCTCTGGTTGTTCAGAGAGGAGGAAATAAGTAAGCTGTGTTTGTTTGAAAATAGCTCTGGCTCCCAAGAGACCTCACACGAGGTCGGATGCATCTCAGCAAAAAGTTCCCGTTTTGTCTGATCCTGAGAAGCTTGTTTCAAAGAAGGGCCAGAAACCAAAAATATTAGATACACCTAAAGCTACACTGCTCGCACCAGGCAGCAGTTCACACATTTTCTCATCCAAGAAAGCTTCCAAGAAACTCATTTTCTCGGAAGAAGAATCATCACCATCACCTGTTCATTTTCAAGAACCCACATTAGAAGAGCAATCTTTGGAGTTTGTGTCTTTTCCTTTTATAGAAACTCAGCCCCATATAGCTGCCAGCTCTTCTGCAATCGTTCATACTCCAACTCCTATATCAGTTGTTTCACCTCATTCATCCCTACCTACAACTGGTATTCATTTTACCCCCGCTCAAGGAGCAGTTAACCCGGGCGTAAACATGGCAGTCCCTGCAGCCCCTGCTTTCTTGATGAATAGATATGCACCATTAAATTTACCGCAACCATTGCATGATATGCCTCAGTAGTATCTCAAGTTACTCCCTAGATTTACTGGTGAAGATGAAATAACTGCAGAACAACACTTGCCTCTGTTTTGCACGTTTGCTGAGAATTTAAATGTTGAACATTTGGACGTTGTAATGAGACTTTTTGTTCAGTCTCTAAGTGGAGAGGCAAGGAAATGGTTCAAAGGATTTCCTAATGGTACCATTAATGATTGGGATACCCTAGAAACGCGTTTCACCGAGAGATGGGGTGAAAAAAGGGACCATGGCTATTCTTTGACAGAATTCAATGCAATAAAGAAGAAACCTGATGAAAACATGAAAGATTTTGTGAAGATATTTAATAAATTGTATAATAGTTTGCCTGTTGAAATGAAACCCCCTCCTATTGGAGCAAGGGTTATTTTTGCTGGTGCGTTTGAACTTGAATTCAGTTTCACATTGAGGGAAAGGAGATCACCTACATTAGAGCAGATCAAAACTGATGCTCTGGAGATCGAGGCTAATATGTCCGCTGCTGGTAAAGTTCAAGATAAAGGAAAAGCTAAAGAAGAAGCCTCAGCTCAAGACCTGAGAATTGACGATATGACTAAGGTCATAAAAAACCTGTCTAATAAATTGGTGAAATTGGAAATAGATAGTAAGCCTGCAAGACATAACAGAGGGGTTTTCAATCCTCAATTTAAAAAACAACCTCTACAGATTCTGGAAAGAGAGAAGAAAGATCTAGATCAGGTGCAAGCACCTTTGTACATAGAGGCAGCCCCGTCCCGTTCAACAGATGATGAGGATGAGAGAGAGGATGATGCTCGAATTTCTGCTGTGTATATGGAAGACGATGAAACAGAAGAAGAAGCTGAAGAAGAAGAAGTGGAAGAAAATGATCTTTCATTTGATCAAGAAGAGATGGATGATTATTGCAGAAAATTCACAGACTTCATGCAATCTGAGTTGCATAAAAAGTACGATTTGAGGTCAAAGAAGAGACTAAGGACTCAAGACAATGAAGAAAAAGAATCAGAAGCAGCACCTGCTCCAATGGCGACTCCATTCCAGAAAGATCAAACTAAGAAAATAGATAAGGGGAAAAAGCCCATGAACGAAGAAAAAGAGAAGGAAAAGCAGCAAGCAGAAGCTTCTCAAACAAAAGTTAGAGATTCTAATATTTTGGAGAAAGTGGTTACTATTTCTAATCAAAACTCAAATTCCAAGAACGATCAAGAAGAACCTGAAAAGCTGACAAGATCAAATCAAACTTTCAGTTTGTCGAAAGAGTTGGAGAAAGTGAAGATACAAGTACCTCTTCTTGAATTAATAAAAACACCTGGTTACAAGAAAGAGATTGCTGAATTTATCAATCTGTCTCAGCCTGACGAAGTGAGTGATACAGTAAATCTGCAGGAAGAAAAGCCAGTGGTTACATTTGAACCTCATGTTGAAGAGGTAGATTCATCTGTCCCTCCTTTTTATATATCACTTATGTTACATGATTTTGTTTTGCATAATTGTATGCTAGATTCTGGCGCATCACACAATCTGATGCCATTGAGTGTGATGAAAGAGTTAAATTTACAAATCACTAAGCCATACAGAGACCTTTACTCTTTTGACTCAAGGGTTAAGTGTGTGGGTCTTATTAAGGATATGGTGGTTTCATTGGCTCAAATCCCAGCCAAAAGCATTATGATGGATGTTGTAGTGGCAGATATTCCAGCCAGGTTTGGTATGTTATTATCTAGATCATGGGGGGGAAAGCTTGGAGGATTTTTGAAGCTAGACTTTACATATGCTATTATTCCTGTTTTCAATGGTGAAGAAAGAAGGTTGTATAGAGAGACTAGATTTCAAAAAACTGCTACCAAGAAAGATGCAAGTAATTCACCAATTTATGGCCAAGAGAAGGATGACCTCTCTTGTTTCATGCTGCATGAAGATGCAGAATTTGCTGAAGAATCTCAAGGGCAGCTCCCTTTAGCAATTGTACATAAGGAGCTGCATTCGAACAAGCTATGGAAGTGTTATTTTGATGGTGCGTTTTCCAAAGAAGGCACTGGAGCTCGTTTCATTTTTGTTTCTCCTGAAGGTAACCTTGTGCCTTTTTCTTTCAAATTAGAGTTTGAGTCCACTAATAATGTTGCGGAGTATGAAGCATTAATCATTAGTTTGCAGACAGCTACGCAAATGGGAATTCAGTCTATGACTGTGTTTGGGGATTCATAATTAATTATAAGACAAATCAATAATTTATGTCAAACTAAACATCCCAGGTTAAGAGCATATCGGAATGAGATCTGGGATCTGATCAAAAATTACTTTGAAGCCTTCAACTTACAGTTTGTTCTAAGGGAAGAAAATAGAATGGCTGATTCTTTGGCGGTTGCAGCAAGTACATTCAAACCTCCGATCAGTCCGAGACTAAGGTATGAAATTGAGATGAGACATAGACCTTCAATTCCTAACAATATTAAACACTGGCAGGTCTTTGAGGACGATGAACAGATTAAGCAGTTTCTGTTGATGACTGAAGATTTTGAAGATCATCAGATTGATTTGGAAACTAATGAAGATGAATTGGCGGGTAAGACTCTTAAAAAGAAGATTGTGGTCAGGAAATTATTCAATTGAAAGACAATGTTTTTCCAAGAGGCTTGGTGCCTCTCGAAATATTGTTTGGTGCTAATGACGTTGCAGTGAATCAAAAGAAAGAAAACCAAGATGAGCAGGTGGAAAATTGCAACTTGGGGACTCAACAGGAACCTAAAATGATCAAATTGTTAAAAGGAATCCCGAAGGACTACAAAGAAAGGTACATAGATATATTTAGACAATTCAAAGATGTATTTGCTTGGTCCTATTACGATTTGAAAACATATGATAAGGGTATCATACAGCATAAAATCCCACTGAAAGATGGAGTCAAGCCGCATAAACAGAAGCTCCGACAAATCAATCCATTATTGTTGGCTCCGATTGAAAAGGAGGTGAGGAAATTGCTGCAGGCCGAAATAATTGTTCCCCTAAGATATTTAGATTGGGTTTCCAATCTTGTACCAGTCCGAAAGAAAAATGGAGAGATAAGACTGTGCGTAGATTTCAGGAATTTGAACAGGGCTTCATTGAAGGATAATTATCCTTTGCCGAAAATGGATTTTGTCTTACAAAAAGTCACTGGGGCTTATAGATTATCTATGGTGGATGGTTTTTCAGGGTATAATCAGGTTGCTGTGGAGAAGGAAGATCAAAAGAAAATTGCTTTCACTACACCCTGGGGAACATTCATGTACACCAGGATGTCGTTTGGCCTGATGAATGTGGGGGCCACGTTCCAAAGGGCGATGGATATCGCATTTGTGGGAGATGAGTTTGTGGTAGTTTATTTAGATGATGTCACCATTTTTTCGAGTTCTGATGAAGAGCATCTACAGCATCTGCAGAAAGCCTTCCTGAAGTGTAGAAATTTTGGATTATCGTTCAATCCTAAAAAGTCGTTGTTTTCCCTGGAAGAAGGTAAACTGCTGGGCCACATTGTTTCCAAACAAGGAGTGAAGATCGATCCAGCAAGGGTCGAAGCAATACAGTCAATTCCGTTGCCCCGAAGTAAGAAAGATATTCAGAGATTTTTTGGAAAAATTAATTTTCTAAGAAGATTCGTTCCCAATTATGCAGAAATCGTCAAGAAGATAACGGACATGTTGAAAAAAGATGCCGAAGTGAAGTGGGACAAAGAAGCCAAAGAGTCTTTCCAAAGGATTAAAGAAGCTTTAAAGGAACCGTCTGTTCTCATTAGTCCAGATTATTTGAAGCCATTTCAAATTTTCTCGTTTGCATCTCCTTCAACAATTGTTGATGTGTTATTACATAGAAATGAAGAAAAGCATGAACAACGTGTAGCATATTTTATTAAATTTCTCCGAGATGCAAAATTAAAATATAATATATTGGAGAAACAAGTATACTCTTTGGTGAAAGCACTGAAAGCTTTCAGAACTTATATCCTTAATTCTCAAATCTTAGCATACGTTCCCAATTCAGCTGTAAAAGATGTACTAGTACAGAGCGATGTGGAAGGTAAAAGGGGAAAATGGATCGCTAAAATCCAAGAATATGACTTGGATGTAAAACCAACCAAACTGGTTAAAGGATTGGGATTGGCCAAATTATTGACAGAGTCTAATTTCCAAGCATTGGGAATCAATTTGTTGACCCCTGTAGAGTAATTCAATGGAGAAACAGGTGATAATCAGTCAAAGACAGCAATTAAGTATAAATTTCTCTGCTCAGATTGGTATAAAGATATTGTCCATTATTTATGCTTTCTTTCTTTTCCCCCTTCAATAAGTAGAGCTAAATACAGAGCTTTAAAACTTAAGGCTCAGCCTTATGTCATAATTGAAGCAAAATTATATTGGAAGGACCCTGCTGGTATGTTGTTGTTATGTCTGACAGAGGAAGAAATTTCAGAAGTGATCAAAGAATATCATGAATGCTTGTGCGGAGGTCATTACAGCTGGAAGGTAACTGATCATAAAATATTCAAATCAGGTTTCTATTGGCCATCTGTGTTTGCGGATGTTTATAAAGCAGTCAAAAGTTGTCAAAAATGCCAAGTATTTGCAGAGAAGAAAAAGTTAGCTCCTCTACCTCTTCTCCCTGTTTTTGTCAAAGAACCTTTTAGACAATGGGGATTAGATTTCATTGGAGAAATCAATCCACCATCTAGTGGGAAGTTTAAGTGGATCCTTACCGCTACAGATTATTTTACAAAGTGGGTGGAGGAAATCCCCACTAGGAAAGCAAATGATCTGGTGGTTATGAAGTTTCTAGAAGAAAATATCTTTAGCGGGTTTGGATGTCCAGTAAAGATTGTGACAGATAATGCTCAAGTTTTCATTTCACTCAGATTTATTAATTTTTGTCAAACTTACAATGTGATATTGTCTCATTATATAGTTTATCATCCACAGGGGAATGGATTGGCAGAATCTTCTAACAAAACATTGGTAAGAATTCTGAAGAAGACAATTAATGAAAACCAAAAGAATTGGGATACAAAGTTAGTTTTTGCTCTATGGGCAACAAGGATGACCACTAGGAGGTCTACTGGCAAGTCTCCTTATGAGCTCGTATATGGTACTCAAGCATTGTTTCCCACTCAGTTGGTAAAACCTGTGATTTCCTTTCTCCAAGATGCTCAAACAGAACCAAATGCCATGATTAGAAGAATGAACAATGTAATGGAGTTAAATGAAAACAGAAATCAAGTTCGAGAAAACTTGCTCACCTATCAGCAGAAAATGAAGACAATATTTGACAGGAAAGCAAAGGAGATCATGTTTCAGAAGGGATACTTGGTATTGAGGTGGGATACCCGAAGGGAAGACAAAGGTAAACACGGCAAATTTGATCCCTTGTGGTATGGTCCGTTCAAAATCAATTAAGTCAAGATGAATAATACTTTCATGCTGGAAAATCTTGAAGGAGATGTATTAGATATGCCTGTGAATGGGCAATATCTAAAGCATTATTTCCGGCACTAAGAAGCAGTTTCATCATCATTGTATATATCCGGTGTGATCATTGTACATTTTCCATCAAGAAATATGTGACTCCATGCCTGAAGTGAAGGCACTGATCTACAAGTTCTTAGTGTTTCGTGGTAAAAACACTATCCCCAGGTGGAGCCAGATGTTGTAGATCATATCTGCATATCCTTTTCAATTTTTATTTTGAATATCAAAAATACAAAAAATTAGAAAATCAAAAAATCATATGTTATAGTATAAAGTTTTTATACTATATCATAAAAGAAGCATTTCAAAGCTCGATGAATATTAACCTTATTGAAATATATGTTTTGATTTAAGCTTAAGCTCCGAGAAATTTCTTGAGCAGAAGCGGTGATCACAGAAAAGTGCTTTCAGATAAGTTATTGCGGGGGGAGAAGTAGCTCGTTGTTTATCAAATCCTGACCCCCCGTAGTTGACTAGTCAAAATCTTGGATGAGCCGTGATCAACGGCTTGGATTCATTACGGGGGGTATAGGTTGAATTTTTCTGCCGTACTCCAGAACCCCCCGCAGTGACGTCATCGGGCGAAGTGGAAAACAGCTGTCATCCGCTCTCAACAGTTTTTCCACATCATGTCGGCATTTATGACGGATTCCCGTAGCTTATTAAAGATTTCTTTAGTCCCGTTTTGTCCATGTGTGATAGTTTTTCCCCTTTTGAACCGTGTTCTTGCCACCTTTGCATTTTCCGTTACCCCGCAAATTGTTTTCAGTTCCTGTTAGTCATGGAAAAATGAATATCCTTGTCTGGTTCATCAAGCCTCAGTCCCCTCCTGGATAGTGAAAAGGACGTCCAGGATACCGCGTCGTCCGTCAATCATCCCTTATTGCATTACCAAGTAACCCTAAACACTGATATATCCCCTATATTATCTACTATGAAAAGTTCTGGTGTGCTGTCCGCCTGTGTTCCGAAAACTCACTTCTTCCCCGAGTTCATCTCATGGTTAGTCTCATCAATGTACCCTGGTAAATGTTTCGTCATGAATTCTCAAGGAGAAAATGTCCTGCAGGTATCAACACAATTAATTCGCCAAGCATTGTGCTTTCCAGAAGATAAGTCTCCGTTACAATTCTCCGAAGATTCATTGGTTCAGTATTTTGAAGACCTTTCAAACGAAGAGTTCAGTCGTTGTATGTCATTTTTGAAATCAAATCCAGAAAAAACTCAATTTGGAGGAGAAGAGTTCAGTTTGGAGGCGTTCAATGTTCAGTATAGGCCAGTTCTTAGCTGCATTACGGAGATTTTGGGGAAAGACGATGACCACAAAATTGATAAATCAGTCTTGGGGATGTTTGCACTAATGATGAAACCAGGGGTGGTCCTTAACATTCCGTCTTTTTGGCAGGAAATAGTAAATTCCCAATTGATAGCTTTTCCTCTAACAGGTTTCTTCAGATTTCCATCATTGGTTGTTTACTTATTTTTGTATCAAAATGTTGAAGAGTTCATGAGTTTGGGTTTAAATATAGTTGATATTAATAAAAATAAGTAATCAGTTTTATTCTGGACCGACATGATTAGAAAAGAAGAGAATGAAGCAGGGCTGTTTGAGTTTGCTAGCCATTTCATGACTATTGCTTATAAAGTCTTGAATGGAGTTCTTCCTCCATGCTTCTTACCAAAAGCCCGGGAGTTCCTACAGATAGGACCCAATTGCAGATTTGGAGATTGGTTTGTATTCGAAGAATACTCAGAGATAAGGCTATATGGAGTTAGCATTGAGCCCTATAGGCTCCCAACTTTTGTACCCATGCGACTTTTCGCCCTGGAATTCATAAGGCAAAGTCTTAATGTAGACCAAGTCCACTTTCTTCCCATGAAGAAAGGTTTGATGTACAAATTGCCTATGAGTGTGTGACCTTTTGTGGTCAACACGAGACAAGCTTTTGATGAAGTCTCAAAAATGTTGGAAGGGACACAGTTGTTGTTGGGAGAAAAATGGCCTTATGATCCGCATGGAATAATTTCTCAGAAAAGGGTTGAGAACGGGTATGCTGCATTCTCCCATGTAAGCAAGCCTGATATAGAGAAGCTGGAAAATCCAGGTGAAACAAGTGCCTCAAAAACTAGCATTCAAACACCTGCCATTATGGAAATGGCAAGCAAAAGAAGTAGAGAAGATGTTATTGAAATAGATAATGAGGAACCCAGAGAAGAAAAGAGAACCAAACTAGCAGAAGATCATTCTCCCAATTCGCCTGGTTTTACCCTTCATATCAATGAAGAATCAAGTGTTCCCTCCTCTCCTAGAAGACATGAACTTTACTCAGAAAGAATGTCGGCATTCAAGCAAGTATTCACGCAAATTGAAGAAAGAAATCAGAGAATAAGAGCCAATGTAGAAGCACAAGCAGAACATCACACAGCTGCTGATCAGACCAGATTATTGACTGTAATGGATATTGAAAAAGATCAATTTAGAATGGCTCTGTCACATCCAAAGGGAATGTCCCTTGGGTCTCCGAGAAGCTTTAATGACGTAAACATAATCATGGATGTTAAAAAGATCCCATTGTGGGACAAAATGAATCTTCACATGCAGACCGGGCAGTTGATTGTAAATGATTTGAGCAAGACTAATGCCACAGCAGTCAAGACTGAAAACATGCTTGCAAAGGTCATCAGACAATGAAAAATGGAGAAAGCTAATTCAAGGGCATTAACAACTCAAAATGAAGAGTTGAAGAAGATCATTATGAAAATTGGTGTGGATCCAAATGATAAAGCTGCAATTCAAAAACTCATGAAAAGTGCAGAAGTAGAAATATCCTCACTAAGGAAAAAGTTAAAATTACCAGCTACAGAGCACTCAATGGCTGCAGAAGTAGCTGAGGTAGAAAAATAAAAGGAAGAGTTACGTCTGCAATTGTTACGAAAAGATGAAGAGTTGTCCAAAGTGAAGAAGACTGTTATATCTCTGCAGTATCAAATTCAAAACCATACTTGCACTTTTGTTGTTCCTACAGGTGACAGTGATGCGGATCCTCAAACCCAAATTGTTCAGCTCAGCACAGAACTAAAGATAGCCGAAGGTGATCTTAAGCGGGTTCAGTTAGATTTGGAAACAGCTACTAAGATGATGAGAGGATGGGAAAATAAAGCAAATGAAAATAAGAAGCAATTACAAAAGGCTGAGGATGAAATTAAGGAGCTCAAGGAGAAGCTAAAAGGTAACATCTCACTTTTAAGAGCTAAAGATATTATTTGGACTGAAATTATATCTGAAATGAAGTCAAATTGGGATTCCTTAAGTATAATTGCTACAGAGAAACGCCTCATCTCAGACCATGAAGAGGATATATCATCAGAAAAACAAACACTCATTAAAAGAGAAAATTGGGCTAGGAGGTTTTTAAATTTTATCAATTCCAAATCAGATGAAGAGCTAGAATAAATTGAGATACAAGACAGATACTTTTATGCTGAAGAAGTCAATAAAATGATAATTAAGAATGATCTACGAAAAGTTGCAGAGAAAATTTTACTGAGAATTAAGGAGGCGGTAAAGAAGTTTGATATAACTTTTGATAAATTGATCCGAACAGGTTTGCCTTCATGGTGGACAGAAAAGGGAAATATTTTGACATGGAAGTTTTATGAAGATGCATTAACACTGGCAAAGAGCAGAGCAGATAGCAGACACGAAAAGACACAAGTTTTAAAGGGAGAGACAGTGTTTAACTTGTTACAGAGGCACTTCAATTTGCTATGGATGGTAAAGGCACTCTTCACAGAAAGGCTCACTCACAATCAGGCAGTTGCATTTAGATTGGAATACCTCAGCTACAGGAATGCTCCTAGAACTCAAAATGAACTTTGGAAAAAATGCAAAATCTTCTCCATTGACACAGCAAAGAAGATTCCAATGGATAAATCAAAAGTAGCTGTTGATTCCGCAGCCACTTCAGGACCAGTTGTTGCTTTAGATTAAAAGTTCTAAAAATTCTCATTATGTCATTTCCTAGGATTATGCAAATGTAATAGGACTTTTCTTGAGGCATGTACCTCCATAACAGTTAATATTTTAGGCAGTTAGAGTTAGTTAGAGAAGTTAGAATCACTTTCATTACTGGAAACTGTTTTGTGATAATGTATTTAAGGACAATTGGAAGAAGGAGTGAGGTTCCGAGTTTTGGGACCTTGAAGCCTAATTTTGTACTGAAAAATATTGAATCAATGAAAAGTTTTGCAAGTTTCCTTCATTCTATCTATGTTGAATAGTTTTCCAGTTTTCATTTCGTTTCCATATCTATGAATAAAATAGAGTGATTTGAGTTGCAGGTCTCTTGATATCTGTGTATCTAAGAGTTAAACATCCTTAATGGGCGCTCCTCTATTTTAACTTTATTGTTGCTCACTTCTTCAGGGTTTTATAATGGTAGATTATGTTTTAAGCAGCATATCAAATTGAAATCCTTTTCTTTCTTTTTCTTCCATTCATTCACTTCAGCATAAAGAGAACATGGCATTGCAGAACTTGTAGGGGTTTGATATTTGGAGATTATATTATTAATATTTGAAGGTTTAATAAACGGAGACAAATATACACTTGTTTGTGACATAATATTTAATGTCTTGAGCACGGATTCCTTTACACAGCAAGGAATTGTTTCTCAAGGAACAACAGGGGCCATGCCTTCTACCTCAACAAAGAAGCTTGACAAAGGAAAGGAAAAGGTTGTTGTTGGAGATAAGAAAGGCAAGCATCAAACTAAACAAGAGTTCCAATTGATTGACCTTGACAGTGAAAATGAAGATGAGGAGAGGATTACAAGCATCTTGCTCCAAAGCAAGGATGCAAATATCAGAGACCTACAAAGAAATCTTGGCATGGAAAATTATATCATTGAGTATTATAAGGATGAAAAAATGCAGCTGAAGAAGACACAAAGAGACCTTGGCCTATAGAATAAGATGGCCAAGCACTACACCTTGAAGAACAAATTTGCAAGGGCCAAGCTCAAAGGATCCCTTGCCGAAATACAAGCACTCAAGGAGGAAAAAGACCAAGAGAACCTTGGAATCCTTTCTAAATCTTCTCTATAGGCCTCCCAAACCCCATGAGGAAGATAATTGCAAATTTTGGCAAGTTTTTGACATTTTTGGTTTTTTTACTAATATTAAGGGCCAAGAGCGCAACACCCTTGGCGCTACGCTTTTCAGCATCCAATGGAGGTAAATTTTACATTTTTGGATTCATCAGCCCAAGGAAATCATGCACACCAAATTTCACAGCATTTGGAGCAGCTTTGGTCCCTCAAAAGGCCCAAAAACATGCCAATTTTCACCTTTCTGCTATGTTTTCAGGGTTGGCACTGCACCTTGAGCAGCCTTGGTAGATTTACGTTTTTAACAGGTTAATGAAGCCCAATTAGAAAAACAAAGGCCGTTTTGGAAATTAAACTCAACAAGCTTTCCAGCGAGCCATCATAATGCCGATTCTGACATCGGGAAGTCCATCAAAACTTGGCTACAAGTGGACCCCGTTTTCCTATGTAGGTGTTGCGCCTTTAGACCTATGAAGTTGCCCCCTTGCAAAAAAACTCAAAAAAACACACTGAAGGATATTTTCAAGTTTTTTTTGGGAAAATCACTCCAGATGTTATTAAGGAGTTATGTTTAAGTTATCTTTCATTTATTGTAATAGTTATTATGTGCCTTGGGCCTTTCATGGCCTTTTTGGACATAAATGACATCTATGGTGTATTTATGGTTTCTAGAAGCCTATTAGGGTCTCCACCTTCTCATTTGTTGGTTAAATAGAGTCTTTAGGCCTCATTGTAATTGTTGTTTTGTTGCTAAGCATAATATGACATAGACTCTGAGTTTATTTGTGAAATTGGATTTGGTGTCTTGTGATGGCTTTGGACTGAGCAGCTATGGATTGAGCTCATTCTTAGGATTCATAAAGCTCTGTTGAATGGTGATGTATTCCACCTTTGTACATTTTTTCTTCAGTTCTCATTTTGTTTCTTTGATCATGGGATATAAATCTTAGAGTAAGACATGTCCTTTTTTGGCACCCTGCTTTTTTTGCATCCTTTGATATTTATGTTTTCTTCCTTGAAGTTTAAATAATGAATTCTTAAGTGCTCTTTAGTTTTACTGAGATGTTATGTTAAAAATCTAATTTTTTTCAAGTAAGTTTCAGATAATCCTTAACTTCTCTCTAGTTTTACTTATATGTTGCTCTAAGGTCTGCTTAGTATTGTTTGGTTGAATAGTCCTTCATTGCTCTTCAATTTTTTACTATGCTAATCACGCTGAAAGATTTTCCTTGTTATTAGTTTGTTAAAGGATCCTTGATTGCCCCTTAACTACTATATTCACTCCTCCATGTTCATTTCACTCACTCAAAACCTACTTAGATCCATTTGGCCTTGTTTACTTGCCCTATGAAACACCCTTGAACTATTTTTGTACTCTTCAAAATATTTGCAGACTCCATAGCCCAATGGATTGATCCTCTCTTACTGTACTTATTCTTCTTAACAACTTATCCAACCAAAAAAACAAACAAGCAAACCCTAATCCCTATAACTAGCCTAAAATCAAACTCTAAAATCAAACAAATTAAAACCTTTACATAAGCATAGAGAGAGCCCTCTCTGAGTCTAGGAAGGCTAGGTCCTAGGACTCCAAAGATTGGTTTGATGTTACCCTTGTCTTTTTGGTCATTGCCAATCTGCCAAAATTACGGGGAGCTAACATAGTGGCGATCACGGTGGGACTTTTTGATTAAGTAACAAGCTTAGACACCCTTAAAGAATTCAAAAAACCCTTGTCAAATAGTATCCAATGATTCATCGCCTAACATAGTTGCAATCACAGTGTGACCTTCTGAGTAAATGATATCTTAAACATCCTTAAGTCCTCATAAAACCACAAACTTCATTATATTAGCATTTAGTTGTTGATGGTGGACAACAAGAACATCCTTAAAACAGTAAACATCATCCACCTAGTGACTCCACTGGTCTTCAGTAGCCCTGTTGACCCCACTGGTTCTCATAGACTCCCCTAGAAATGCATTAATCATGCTGATGGTGGACAGAAAATTTGAAACCCTCCACCTAGCAACTCCACAACTCTCAATAGACCTAAATACTCCACTGGTAGAGAACTCTAGATTGGTTGAAAAGATGCAGTGACCCTTTCTGATTTACAAACATGGATCCAAGGATCCAACAAAGATATGCTCCGATGAACAGAGATCACATCCCTGGTTCCCCACAAAAAATGCCTCAGATAAGTTGGTTTTCAAACCTGCCTGTGTTTCAAGGTGAAAAATTTGATGACCCCTTGTTACATCTCATCAAATTTCATATACATGTATGGAGGTTAAAAGTTGAATGCCATGAATACTGCCTAATGAAAATGTTCATGGGGACATTAGAAGGTAAGGCAAGAGAATGGTATGAAGGTCTAAACCATGGCACCTTGTTTTCTTTGAAGGATTTCCACAAAGTATTTTATGAACACTATAAAGAATATTTCCATCTCTATCACTAGCTGAAAATTGTTGTGATGAATCTGAAGACCTCATAGAATACCTTGTAAACATTGATGAAGACTTGGGAAATTGGCATCCTGAAAGCCTATTAGAAGCAGTTCATGATTTTAATTCTCAAATCATCTATCATGACAGTCAAGAGGAGTTGGTTAAGGATGAAATCAATCCGGAAACAAAGGAAAATCCACAGGATATATCTGAAGGCACAAGTGATGATTCACCATCTCTTATAGGTGAGGCTCAAGAAGACATTCAGCCTCAAAATTAGCCTTCACATAAAGAACAAAATTGTTGTAGTACTATCCAAAGAAAGAGAAAGATGCCTCCTCTTTTAACTAAAGAGAAAATATATTAGATTATAAGCATACAGCCAGCCTTTAAAACTTCATGTGAGCAAAACATTTATATTTTTCCTCATGCTAATCCTAGTCACCACAGATCAAAAAATGGAATTGTAGATCAATTTGAAGAAAAACAATCTGATAATCCAGTATGTTTGATTGGTGACATTACTTATTTTCATGATTTTCCAAATTTTGATCAGTATTATGATAGTCATGTTCTCCAAACAGAAGCTAATCTTACAGAGCAATCAACAGTTGGTTTGTGGGAGGAAGTTAAGTTTCATCAAAACAGTAATCAGCCAATACATGCCAGCTATGACACTGATGGGGAAAGTCAAGAAAATTTGGAAGTAAGTGAAGAATCTCTAACTCTTTGTTCTACTTCATTTCAGTCCATCAGAAATAACTTTCATATGATTGGAAATCAGCAGTCTTTCAGTTTTGATGTTGAGGTTGGGGAAGATAATGAACTTCTTGAACAAGTTGTCAATGAGAAGCCTTTTCCTGAAATGGATGATGAAATCATTTATGAAAAAGAACCCTCCTCAACTCCAGACTTGCAGCCACCAAGTCCTATTTAATTTCAAATTGTAGATGAAGGCTTGGAAATTGATAATCATAAGAGTGCTCCTGCTCATCAACATGATGGCCTTCACGTAGATTTCAGCCCACTCAATCGAACCATCTCAGTTTTTTTAGAGGACAACATTGCAATATATGATGAGACTGACATTGCAGATGATCATGAGGAAGAGGTGGAGTTTCTTGTTCAAAATAATCCCAAGCAAAGCCAAGTGAAAGAAGGAGTAGTCCTGAATGAAGTCTATTTCTCAAATCCTCTAAGTCAAGTATTATTCCAAGATCCATTTGTTGTTTTCCTAGAGGTATCTAAAAGAAGAATATGTTATGTCAAGAGTAGTTTTTTGCAAAATATAAAGGAGATATTAGGCACTATTGTTCAAACACAAGTAAGGTGGGAGTGGATTTTCTATTTTGACAGCACACTCAAAGAACTGAATGAAAATCACCCATGGAATCATCTACTTGATTGGTTATATTGGAAAGAGAGTTCACCAAATGAATGTATGCCTCCAATTTAGATTAGGATAGATTAGGTATGCAAAATAACCTCAGCACTATGAGCATATTTCTAATTTGTATTCTTAGAATGCTGGTCTAAAAACAAAATTACAAAAATAGAGAAAAGAAGAAAAGGAGGGTAGTTTTAAAGAATAGGTACAACCCCATACCAAAAAAGAGTACTTTTGAAAGTGAGCAAGCCTAAATTCCACTACTTGAGAAAGATGGTCTTATTCAGTCATATACTCTAACCATGATTGAATATGTTTAAATTTCTACTGATAAATTAGTGAAAGAAGACTTGTCAGACTATTTAAACTTGACTTCTCAGTAGGATAGATTAGGAAAAGAAATTGATGCTTCTCAATGCTCAAAATCTGAACCAAGGAGAAAGAGAGGGATGCCTAAAAAAATTCTAAATCACAACCCTCATGTTTTCTAGTTTTGATTGTAAAAAAAATAAATATCTGTGTGCAGCTTGTCCAAAATGCCACAGCCCATGACAAATCAGATTGCTTAATCCTGGTATGATCATGTTTTAAATTTCATGTTAGTAGGCTAAAGAATAAAAATCTGTCAAACAGCTTAATCTCGATAGATAAATAGATTAGGTAGAGAATGAAAGAGTTCATTAGCATAATCTGAACTCTTGGAAGTGATAAGGGTACAAGTAGATAGTTTGTTTTGCTTTCAAGAGAAAAAGAATGTCGGGGGTTTTCCAGTCCAAGTGCACCCAAAAGAAGAAGAAAAAATGTTAGGCAAGGTATGATGTGTAGTTAGAAATGAAGCTGAAGCAAGCATGTCTTTCTGATTTTGAGATCATAGCTTCAAAGAGAAAAAATCAGTGATGAAGGAAAGAAATCTGCAAAGTGCAAGTAAGCCACTAGTCTTCAAAACTTAGAGATTTGAGCTCTGAGGTCCTCGACACCTCCTGAAAAGGAGTTTCCCTCCCCAAGTGGAGCCACTGTTAGTCATCGGTAATTTTTACTATCTGTAGATGACTAAATATCAATTCTAGATTTCTAAAACCAAAATTCCTGAATATTGTGAGTTTTAGAAATCTCACTGCCTTCATTATCCTTATATCAAATTTTCACCATTCTACTATTTTTCCATTCCATGGTTAACCTACCACTCCTAAAAAAGCCCTCATAGGCTCATGTTACTCATCTTTGTCCCTTTGAAAAGCATATAACCTCATTACCCTATTTTGCTTTTGCCCATCACTCCACTTCCCCATCTAGGGTTACCAAACAGCCCTTCTTTTCCATGTTCACCAGGTTCCTCAAGGGTTGATGGTCTCAAAACCATATCTGTAGGCTCATTAGATAAATCAAGTGCATTGGATTTTGGATCTCCAATATATCAATTTGTCAAAAACTCTTTTTTTACACTTAAAGATCCTAAACCAGGTTTTAGTCAAAGATCAAGTCAAAGGATCCTCCTACTAATTCATTAGGGTTTCATAGGTTGTAAGATCAACATTAGTGTTCCAAATATTATTTTTCTGGTGCAAAAGGCTAACTCAAATGCATTGGAATATTGAGACATGGTTATTCAAAGAAGATCTGAAAGTCTCCAAAGAAGACTACCTTGTCAAAATTCAAGTTTTGTGAATGCTAAGATTTTGACACTTTTGCAAGAGTGTTAAGAGATCCATCAGCAGAAATTAAATGAGGTAGGAGGTCGGAACCTAAATCAAGACAAATCATGGCAAGAAGATAGGAAAGCACTTGTGCTTGAAGAGAACTAGGGTTTTGAGCTTAATGGGCCAGCAATGTGCCAAGCAAAGATCCAATGCAACAAATCACATGGAGGAGGCACACCAAGAAAAAAAACCTGAAAAGAAGTTTTTCAGACATTACAGATAAAATTGGGAAAAAGGTGAGGTGAGTTGGACAGAAAAGAATGAACTTGAAAGGGCTATAGAGAACTTAGAAGACAACACTGATAATTGTTCTCAAGCAGCCTAGAAACCTAGGTTTTGGAAAGATAGCCAAAAGAGGTAAAATGAAGATGTTCGGCCTCCATGATGATAGCAAAAAGAAGGTTTGAAGAGATCGTTGTATGTAACATCCAAAAATTTGTCAAAAGTAATGTTTACCATACCTAAGGATCAGTAAAAGAGGTAAAGAGTATCAGTGGACAAGTTTTAAATTATAAATTTAGGCACCTGCAAATCAGAAGTGGCCTAGGGAGATGAAAGGCATTGTTTAAAACCCATGGTAGTGGCAAAAGAGTGATGGTCTCAAAGGTGTCAAAAGCAGGCATATCAAGCCTCCAAGATTGTAGAAGTCAAATTCACCATGTTTAGTAAACCTACATACAAACACTGTAAGGTTGTTAGTGAGAAAATGTAAGAAAGACAAGTTCAAAATTATATTGAAAAAAACACAGCCTTGAAAATACCATTGTGTGTAGCCCTCTCCAAAATTTTCAAACGTAAATTTGTCATGATTCAAAGAGCAAATGGAAAAGCCATTTCAGTTTGTTTTATCGCCAACAAGCAAAAAAGGTCAAAGGGATATCTGTTAAAATAAAAGGAGTAAAAACATTAGAAAAATGGGTTCTCAAATTTTGATTTAATTTCCTAGACTATAAAGGATCATTTTTTTCTCCACATAACTTATTATGCACTTGCAAAGATCATCAGAGCATCTGTTAGAGTCGGTCCTTACAGCGCTCCGTCAGAGATCATTTCGCTTTTTGCATATCATTTTTAGGTGTCTCGCTCGTTTCACTTCGTTGCATTTCGCTAGAGGCATGCCATTGACTGACGAGGGGGTCTGGTTGTCTTGTGTTTCCTCATGCTTGTACCTGCAGGGCTAATTAAAAATTCCTCAAAAATCACTGAAGTCCAGGTCACTTCATTCATGGTCATAAATTATTAGTTTCGTCAAAAAGGGTCTTTAGTCCTAGAGTCTAGGGTTTTTAGTCTTTGCATACATGTGATAAAAGCCCGCAGGCCATGAGGTTGGTTTCAAAAGATTCTCATTTCATATTTTTATTCTAAAAAAACATTTGAAGACATTTCTAGTCCAAAATTCTGCTTTTGGAGCTAGAAATAGTCAAATTTTACTTTTTGTAATACACCAAATTTGTTTCATCATAAGAAATTTGAAGGCAACCTCTGATCTTTGCCAAAGCCAAATGCCAAATCCCTGCAAAAGACAACCAAGTATCATCAGTCCAAGATTCAAAAAAATAATAAAAAGCCAAAGGACAGCATTGTTTTAAGTGATCAAATGACAAAGTGCCAAACATTATTAAAGTGGGTTATGGAGCAGATTTAAATCAAAGTTGATTTTTATGAGATATTTTACAACCCATATAAAGCATTGGAGACAACTCATTTGCATAGATTCCCAAAGCAAAGGTCGAATTGCAGATTAGAAGGGCGAAAGCTTGTTTTCAGAACTGTAGACCAGAGGTGGAAGTGCGCGCTACTCATAGAGGAGGTGTGCTACTCATATAATGCGCGCTACGCATATAGCTTCACCGGCCTGTGCAAAATAACAAGTGCGCTACTCATTGGGTGAGCGCGCTACTCATATAATTTTAGAGCCAGAAATTTTCACTCTTGCATCCGGTTTGATCCCAAATCACCTCAATTGGCTTGCAAGTAGGTTTTCATGATTTCTCAGTAAATTTTGAACATGATTGTGGTGTTTTAAGAGTGGAGAAACTAGTGTGTTTGATGTGGAGAAAAATGAACCCTATGTTCACTACAAATTGATTTTTTTTTTAGGGTTTTGAAAGACATATTGATAGTCTTGTGAAGGATTTCCCAGCTTGTATTGTTGATATATATGCTTATGCATCTACTGTCAAAGTGTCACGGCCCTCACGCTCTCATTTTGCCATTTCATCACTGCTGTCATCGCCATTATATTACCACTGTCATTGCTATTGTTTTACTATGCTCATTGTCACACTGTTTCCCATTTTCCATTGACAAACACAATCCCATACTCATTTTCCCTTTGACAAATCTTAGCCAGCATTGCAAAGGCTGTACACTACATTACACTTTTTTACTCATTTGTCAAATTCCCTTGTGATCAAAGCAGTGACTGTTTTTATGCCAATCCACTTGACAGAGCCATTACCTGATCCGGATTTTATGCAGGAACGCAACAGAATACAGATATAACCATAAGCACAGAGATGCAGCGGAAATAATGCTTCATTTTATTAATAAAAGAATGACTGCAATAAGCTTACAAACATAATGGAAATAAGCTAGGGCACTGGTACCGTATCTCTGAGAAGAGATGTAGCGTACGCAGGCCTCTAAATTGTGTTACATTGAGGCTCACAGGCCTATTACAGACATAATAGAAATATATGAGCTAGGGTACTGGCAGCGTATCCCTGAGAAGAGATGTGGTGGCTACCAGCCCCTGAACTGTGTTACAATACAGACATAATGGAGATGCGGCGAGCTAGGGCACTGGTCACGCTTATCTCTGAGAAGAGATGTGTCGGCTCCCAGCCCCCTGAACTGTCTTACAATGAGGCTCGAGGGCCTATTTATTGTTGAGAAACAATGTAGAATCCGAAACGTCCAAAACCCTAACCGCAAGAGATGAAGCGCCAAAACTGTGGGCGCCCGTTTGGGTAAATTGGTGGTTCAACTTCCCGGGGGCGTAACTTTGGCATCCGATCTCTGTTTGACGCGCACAATAGCTCGTTAGAAATATCTATCCGAGGACTATAGTTGTCGGGACGAATTTGATTAGCAAATTCGTTGTCGCTTTCATACCCAAAAAACGTCGTTTAGGGCCTCAAAACGGCTCCGGAAGTTCAGGACCCGAAAAACTGCTAAAAATAGTAAGTTGTGCCGAAACATACAAACTGAAATAACTGCTGGTGGGGGTTCAAATGGACTTGATGGGTGGCCACCAATATCCACCTGGATTATTAATGCCCCAAAACGGCTCCGGGTGTGCAGGACCCGAAAACCTGCTATAAATAGTAAGCTGTGCTGGCCGAAAACTCCTGAAAGAATTAATGCCGCGGGTCCAAATGGAATAGGAGTCACCGATATCCACCGATCATTACCATCGCTTGTTTTCCTATGATACTTTGATACATATGCATATATTTGGGTTTTGAGCATATCAAACTTTTGTCTTCACTACACCTATATCAACATATATATCATACATCTTGTTTTCAAAATGCGTCGTAGACGAATTCTGGGCGATGAATGGAGTATGACAGTGATTCCACAGCATAGGGTAATGTGCCACGGAGGTCTCACAAAGGTGGCAAAGGTGGTAAGCATCTCAGGGAGGAGCCTACTTCTTTGGCTCAATTGCAGGCTTGCCCGCTTGCAATGGATTTTTTTCGGCATCAATCATGTTTCCAATACTGTGAGATGATTTCACAAACCCAGCATCATCGTGAACTAGCTCGTCTATTTGTTCTACATTTACGTGATGGCCGTGTAAACCTTGCAGGAGTAGATTTCATTCTGTCACCAGAGACTATTGCTCGGGCCACCGGGATACCAAATATAGGAGAGGAATGGAACAAACGACAGCAGTTAGAGAAATCCTACTATGAGCCATACATCAAACCTGAGTTTATGAGGCACCTGAGCAGGGTTTTTCCTTTCAGATTCATGAAGGATGAGTTTGCACCTTTGATGAAACTCATCATTCGATATTTCAGTTGCGAGGGCAGATTCTCGCGTCTCAATACGTACCATGTCCGTTTGTTGATGCATTTCATGAGGGTACATATGATGAGCATTCCATACTTCATGTATCGCAACATAGAGAGGATGACAATTTTTGTACAGAAGAAGTCCCCAGCACAGCATCATAGAAGTATATATCATTATGCGCTGATCAAAATCATGGTGATACATCAGTTAACACAGCAAGGCATCACTTGGGAGGATTTCATCTCCCGTGACTTATTTACAGCACCGCAGCCGCCTCCCAAGGTAGTTCATGATGAGGGAGAGCCTTCACACCAGCCTGACATTCCTGAGATCGAACATATCATTGCTCCATTGTATGTGACATACCAGCGAGGCCACAGGGCCTTATTTGCAGCTACACGACGAGTAATATCTCCACCCGGGGTGGAAGGGGTCTCATTGACTTCATCAGCTGCGTGAGTATTATCTCCACAAAGGGTGGAAGGGGTCTCGCCTTCTTCTTCAGCACAGGTACAGTTTCAGGACAGGGGCAGGAGGCCCATGCATTATGAGGGCCCATCAGATGGTCGAGACATTGATTTCACATTCATCGATGTTGATGCGAGCTCTCCTAGCTCGAAACTGAAAGAGATCATCTAGGAGAAAAAGGCCGAGAATGACACGCTGAAAGAGAAATTGCAGAGGGCTCAGTGGGTGATAAACTACCTGGATCAGCGTAACAAACAGCTATAGGATGACCACACACTGTTAGAGTTGCGGCGAATCCGTGAGGATCGACAATTGGCCCGGAAGAGACCTGGTGATATGACACCGGCTGATCGAGATTCTTAACTCACGCATGTTAACATTCATCTGGAGAAGTTTTTGGCAAAGGCCAATAGAGAGAAATGCATGCTTCGTCACATGAAAGGTCATTATTGGGCCCGCATGCATGTCTGCAAGTCAAAAATGAAGATTCTAAAGAGGAGGTTGAGCAGTGCACTAAAACAGCGAAAGAGGCCTGATCCACTCCGGATTTTGGCTGAGGCTTCCTTGGCTAGACATGATACATGATGGAGGGTATTCGTTCTGAATTTGAGCGAATTTGAAGAAGTTTTTTTCATTTTGGAAAATTTTGGTCTCAAAACAGGTTTTTCAGCCATACGAGTAGCGCGTCGACGCGCTCGCTTATGATTGGGACACTTGCTGGAGGAAAAATTTATATTTTTGGATTTTTCATGGAAATTTATGCATGCTCCAGTAAGACCAAAGAATTTCACCAAATTCTGGATGATCAAAGGGGCCAAAACACCATGAAAATCACCATTCTGCCACCTTTTTCAGCAGCAGGAAGTACTTGTGGGAGGATGAAGTTTTGGAGGGGCAAATGAGCTCCAAATTGGGAAATTCCACTTGGGCTGGATAGCAGACATCCAGGGATTTCCAACAAGCTATCATGAGCTTGATTTTGATGCCGGGAAGTGCCCCAAAAGCAGGCTGAAAGGCGCGCTACTCATATAGCTCAGGCGCGCTACTCATATAGATTTTTGGCTGATTTTTCATTTTCCAGCTCAAGATTTCGGCCAGTTGGACCAGTTTTGATTGTGGATGTAATTTTTGAGTTGTCTTGATGTAATTTTGTGTTTTTAATGTAACTTTGACTCACTTTTACCTATTCTAGAAGATTTACTCCCAAAAAGTGAAAATCAAGTCAAAGAATCAGTTTCCTTCCTTTTAGAGGCAAGTTGTTTGGATGCCTAGATTCTAGCTCCTTGTTTAGAATTAGTTGGAACTGCTCCTAGAAGGAGGAATTCGACCCCTAGAGGCATGGGAAGGGGTTAGGATGCTCTATATGATGTAATTTCTCAATCATTTTCAGAGGTTGGATAGGTTGGACTCTTGGGAAGATTTTGACACACTATTGTACATATTTTTCATATTTTGGCTAAGGAAAGATCAAAGGTTTTGCAGCACCTGTTGGGATTCTTGTGGCTTTCAGTTCTTGATGGTGTTTTCTCTCAGTTTATTGTAATTTCTTTCATGTTTAATGTATGCCATTCCCTTCTTATGCTTCTGAAACTAAATAAATGAGTAAATGAGGTTGAATCCATTGTTTCAGTGCTCTGCCTTTAAATTTGTTTAGTTTTACATGTTTTCGCCTGTTTGGAGAGGATCCATGTTCTCCCTTGCCCTCTTCAGCTCCTTGTCATTCTGATCCATCCATACACCTGATCAAAAGCATCAAGACTATTTCCTACCTCGCCCCAACTCGAAATCTGCAAAGATCTGGCCTTATCCCCGGACCCAAATTGTTTTCCCATCTTTTCAACAAAAACCCAAAAAATCAAAATCAAACTTTCCTATCTCTTTACTAGCCTAAAATCACTATTCGTTATAAGTCATCTCAGCCCCTTCGAAGACCTTTTTTCCGAGATAGACCCGGAGAGAGCCCTCTCCTGTCCTCGTAGGGCTAGCTACGAGGCTGAGAGTGGTTTGATGTAGCCTTGAGTTTTACCTTATTTCAGCCTAAGGTAGATTCGAGTGCTAACATAGTGGCGACCATACTGGGGAAGAAATTGGTTTGCTTATTAGTGTTATTTGATTTATAGCTACAGACGGAGTCTGAAGTCACGCCAGGTAGCCTTCGAACTGCACATTGCTCTGCGAGTGCATAGTAGATAAACGCTGCTTCAGTCGATCTCCGGTCTAGCTTGTAATCGTAACACTTAACTTATAAATTGCCCTAGTACGTGTATCAAGTTCAGATTTGATCGTTGATGGTGAACAACGGTCAGACATCGCAAGGCTGAAATCATTCACCTGGCGACTTCATTCACTGAAATATCCAGACAATCAATGCTTCATGGTGACTTCACTGCAGGGAGATCAGTAGCTGTGAGATTTTCAAGATGGACCGAATCACAAGAAGATATGCTCCCATGAGCCGAGATCACATTCCAGGTTTTCCGAATAAGATGCCCAAGGTAGATTGGTCAAGGAATCTGCCTACGTTTAATGATGATGGTAAGAAGGATGCTGCTTTACATCTGGTTAGATTTCACATGCATATTCGCAAGTTGAAGGTGGATTTTCCTGAAGATTGCTTGATGAAGATATTCCTGGCCACTCTAGAAGGTGAAGCCCAATCTTGGTATGAAAATTTTCCACTAGCCTGTATTTACTGTTTAAAGGAGTTTCATGCTCTGTTCATTGAAAGATATCAAGTATCTTACCCATCATTAAAATTAGTTCATGACTATTGCAAACATGCTTCTACTTTTATTGAAAGCCTTGAGAAATATTATGAAGATGATAATTTCATGGATGATGAGATCATGGAAGCCCTGTATGAAAATCCATTTCGGTAGCATAAAGACGATCATGAAAATTTGCAGCAAGATCAAGATTTTAATGTGGTGGAAGATGAAGGAATTTTGCATTTTGACAGTCAACAAGAATTATATGAAATGGATCAGCAGTATGAAGAAAATCTATATACTCCTTCACTTGAAATCAATGAAGACAATCACTGTTTGAGCAAAAGAAAACAAAAGGTATTATCTCCTCTGTCTGAAGATGAGATAGATCAACTATTGAAAGGTCATGTTCCAGCTCAAGTTAACGTAGATCTGCAGTGTGCACATGGTCCAGAAGGTGATGGTGAAACTTCTTCCTTTTCTGAAAAGGATGACAGTCCTGTAAGCAGCCTTATAGATCAGCAGGTTGAAGATTTCTATATGGCTGAAAGTGATAAAAGAGAAAGTCTCATTTCAGATCTGCCCACAGAAGAAGACAACATGCCGGGAACTCAAGTTTCAATAGCAGAATGTGATGCAGTCAGGTCAACCATTTCAGATTCAAATTGTAATGACCAAACATACCTTGTACTGAATTCTGAAAAGGAGAATTTTGCTGTTGGGATCATAGACAGAGTTTTTGATCCAAATGTTTTCAGTTCATCAGAACAGAGTCTTCATAAAGAGGTAATTCATTCAGTTCGTGAACAGCAAGATGAGACCTTCATTCAAGTAAGTGAAACAATTCCTTTGGATGAATTTATGGTAGATGATAGAAATGTCATTTTTGCACTTCAAGAATCATTGGAAGTTTATTTTCTCATGATTGATGACTGTAATGAAAATACGGCTGTCCTATCATATGAAGATGACCTACCATATTTTCAAACTAAAGAAGATCAGACTATTCGGGATTTCCATTCAGATTCTTCTTCATATGTTTCATGTGTTGAAATGTTTTTACAAGAGGAGATCTGCTCATCTACCTGTTCAGAGTTTTTTGAAGCCCAGGAGCATACTTTTACTGAAGTACATGATAAAGACAGATCAGAATCAGAAGAGAAAGACACCTTGTTTCTTCAGCAAGAGGTAAATCTTCATGTTTTTCAGGATCCAATGGCAGATTTGTTGCAGTCAGCAGTGAAAGTGATTATTGCAGTGTTTAGTGATGAAGGAGATCATGTTTATCTATGTTTTTGGATGCCCAGTTATCAGTTTGTATTGTTGACTAGGAGATCTGATCGGGAGAATCAATCAAGAAGGCATCTACTTGATTGGTTACATTGGGATTATGATATAGTTTGATGGTATATGATCTTGTAAGAAACACAGGCGGTTATGTACTGCCAGCAAGCTTTAAGTTTTAAGTTCAAGTCTTAAGTTAGTTTGCCAGAGTCAAGTTTTTTCAAGTTATTTCAGTTTGTCATCGAGTCGGTTTGAGTCAAGTTTTAATCAAGTTTCAGTCAATTTTCAGTCAAGTTTTCAGTCAATAAAGGTGTCAAAATTTTTTGTGTTATCTGTTGAAATAATGATTCCATCGCCCAATGGATGAAGGCACTATCTGACTCCCCCAGAGATCTGTCGTTCTTGGCATCTCCTTGGAGCCACCATCCCCATTGGAGCCAATGTTAGAGTCGGTCCTTACAGCCCTCCGTCAAAGATCATTTCGCTTTTTGCATATCATTTTTAGGTGTCTCGCTCATTTCACTTCGTTGCATTTCACTAGAGGCATGCCATTGACTGACGAGGGGGTCTGGTTGTCTTGTGTTTCCTCATGCTTGTACCTGTAGGGCTAATTAAAAATTCCTCAAAAATCACTGAAGTCCAGGTCACTTCATTCATGGTCATAAATTATTAGTTTCGTCAAAAAGGGTCTTTAGTCCTAGAGTCTAGGGTTTTTAGTCTTTGCATACATGTGATAAAAGCCCGCAGGCCATGAGGTTGGTTTCAAAATATTCTCATTTCATATTTTTATTCTCCAAAAACATTTGAAGACATTTCTAGTCCAAAATTCTGTTTTGGAGCTAGAAATTGTCAAATTTTATTTTTTGTAATAATTGTAAATTTGTTTCATCATAAGAAATTTGAAGGCAACCTCTGATCTTTGCCAAAGCCAAATGCCAAATCCCTACAAAAGAAAACCAAGTATCATCGGTCCAAGATTCAAAAAAATAATAAAAAGCCAAAGGACAACATTGTTTTAAGTGATCAAATGACAAAGTGCCAAACATTATTAAAGTGGGTTATGGAGCAGATTTAAATCAAAGTTGATTTTTATGAGATATTTTACAACCCATATAAAGCATTGGAGACAACTCATTTGCATAGATTCCCAAAGCAAAGGTCGAATTGCAGATTAGAAGGGAGAAAGCTTGTTTTCAGAACTGTAGACCAGAGGTGGAAGTGCGCGCTACTCATAGAGGAGGCGCGCTACTCATATAATGCGCGCTACGCATATAGCTTCACCGGCCTGTGCAAAATAACAAGTGCGCTACTCATTGGGTGAGCGCGCTACTCATATAATTTCAGAGCCATAAATTTTCGCTCTTGCGTCCGGTTTGATCCCAAATCGCCTCAATTGGCTTGCAAGTAGGTTTTCATGATTGCTCAGTAAATTTTGAACATGATTGTGGTGTTTAAAGAGTGGAGAAACTAGTGTGTTTGATGTGGAGAAAAATGAACCCTATGTTCACTACAAATTCATTTTTTTTTAGGGTTTTGAAAAACATATTGATAGTCTTTTGAAGGATTTCCCAGCTTGTATTGTTGATATATATGCTTATGCATCTACTGTCAAAGTGTCACGGCCCTCACGCTCTCAGTTTGCCATTTCATCACTGCTGTCATCGCCATTATATTACCACTGTCATTGCTATTGTTTTACTATGGTCATTGTCACACTATTTCCCATTCTCCATTGACAAACACAGTCCCATACTCATTTTCCCTTTGACAAATCTTAGCCAGCATTGCAAAGGCTGTACACTACATTACACTTTTTTTACTCATTTGTCAAATTCCCTTGTGATCAAAGCAGTGACTTTTTTTATGCCAATCCACTTGACAGAGCCATTACCACTGTGGCTTGTTTTCCTATGATACTTTGATACATATGTGACATATTTGGGTTTTGAGCATACATTGAAACTTTTGTCTTCACTACACCTATATCAACATATATATTGCAGACACCTTGTTTTCAAAGCCATGTCAGAGACGGATTCAGTTTATGAGCAGGAGTATGACAGTGATTCCACAGCAGAGGGTAATGTGCCACGAAGGTCTCACAAAGGTGGCAAAGGTGGTAAGCATCTCATGGAGGAGCCTACTTCTTTGGCTCAATTGCAGGCTTGCCCGCTTGCAATGGATTGTTTTCAGCATCAGTCATGTTTCCAATACTGTGAGATGATTTCACAAACCCAACATCATCGTGAACTAGCTCGTCTATTTGTTCTACATTTACATGATGGCCGTGTAAACCTTGCAAGAGTAGATTTCATTCTGTCACCAGAGACTATTGCTCGGGCCACCGGGATACCAAATATAGGAGAGAAATGGAACAAACGACAGCAGTTAGAGAAATCCTACTATGAGCCATACATCAAACCTGAGTTTATGAGGCAGCTGAGCAGGGTATTTCCTTTCAGATTCCTGAAGGATGAGTTTTCACCTTTGATGAAACTCATCATTCGATATTTCAGTTGCGAGGGCAGATTCTCGCGTCTCAATACGTACCATGTATGTTTGTTGATGCATTTCACGAGGGTACATATGATGAGCATTCCATACTTCATGTATCGCAACATAGAGAGGATGACAATTTTTGTACAGAAGAAGTCCCCAGCACAGCAGCATAGAAGTATATATCATTACGCGCTGATCAAAATCATGGTGATACATTACTTAACACAGCAGGGCATCACTTGGGAGGATTTCATCTCCCGTGACTTATTTACAGTGCCGCAGCCGCCTCCTGAGGTAGTTCATGATGAGGGAGAGCCTTCACATCAGTCGGACATCCCTGAGATCGAGCATATCAATGCTCCATTGTATGTGACATACCAGCAAGGCCACAGCGCCTTATTTGCAGCTACACAACGAGTACTATCTCCACCCGGGGTGGAAGGGGTCTCGTTGACTTCATCAGCAGCGCGAGTATTATCTCCACCAAGGGTGGAAGGGGTCTCGCCTTCTTCTTCAGCACAGGTATAGATTCAGGACATAGGCAAGAGGCCTATGCATGATGAGGGCCCATCAGGTGGTCGAGACACTGATTTCACATTCATCGATGTTGATGCGAGCTCTCCTAGCTCGAAACTGAAAGAGATCATCCAGGAGAAAAAGGCCGAGAATGACACGCTGAAAGAGAAATTGCAGAGGGCTCAGTGGGTGATAAACTACCTGGAGCAGCGTAACAGACAGCTAGAGTATGAGCACACACTGTTAGAGTTGCGGCGAATCCATGAGGATCGACAATTGGCCCGGAAGAGACCTGGTGATATGACACCGGCTGATCGAGATTCTTAACTCACGCATGTTAACATTCATCTGGAGAAGTTTTTGGCAAAGGAAAATAGAGAGAAATACATGCTTCGTCACATGAAAGGTCATTATTGGGCCCGCATGCATGTCTGCAAGGCAAAAATGAAGATTCTAAAGAGGAGGTTGAGCAGTGCACTAAAACGGCGAAAGAGGCCCGATCCACTCCGAATTTTGGCCGAGGCTTCCTTGGCTGGACATGATACATGATGGAGGGTCTTCATTCCGAATTTGAGTGAATTTGAAGAATTTTTTGTCATTTTGGAAAATTTTGGTCGCAAAACAGGTTTTTCAGCCATACGAGTAGCGCGTCGACGCGCTCGCTTATGATTGGGACACTTGCTGGAGGAAAACTTTATATTTTTGGATTTTTCATGGAAATTTATGCATGCTCCAGTAAGACCAAAGCATTTCACCAAATTCTAGATGATCAAAGGGGCCAAAACACCATGAAAATCACCATTCTGCCACCTTTTTCAGCAGCAGGAAGTACTTGTGGGAGGATGAAGTTTTGGAGGGGAAAATGAGCTCCAAATTGGGAAATTCCACTTGGGATGGATAGCAGAAATCTAGGGCTTTCCAAAAATCTTTCATGAGCTTGATTTTTATGCCGGGAAGTGCCCCAAAAGCAGGCTGGAAGGGGCGCTACTCATATAGATTTTTGGCTGATTTTTCATTTTCCAACTCAAGATTTCGTCTAGTTGGACCAGTTTTGACTGTGGATGTAATTTTTGAGTTGTCTTGATGTAATTTTGTGTTTTTAATGTAAATTTGACTCACTTTTACCTATTCTATAAGATTTACTCCCAAAAATTGAAAATCAAGTCAAAGAATCAGTTTCCTTCCTTTTAGAGGCAAGTTGTTTGGATGCCTAGATTCTAGCTCCTTGTTTAGAATTAGTTGGAACTGCTCCTAGAAGGAGGAATTCGACCCCTAGAGGCATGGGAAGGGGTTAGGATGCTCTATATGATGTAATTTCTCAATCCTTTTCAGGGGTTGGACAGGTTGGACTCTTGGGAAGACTTTGGCACACTATTGTACATATTTTTCATATTTTGGCTAAGGAAAGATCAGAGGTTTTGCAGCACCTGTTGGGATTCTTGTGGCTTTCAGTTCTTGATGGTTTTTTCTCTCATTTTATTGTAATTTATTTCATTTTTAATGTATTCCATTCCCTTCTTATGCTTCTGAAACTAAATAAATGAGTAAATGAGGTTGAATCCATTGTTTTAGTGCTCTGCCTTTAAATTTGTTTAGTTTTACATGTTTTCGCCTGTTTGGAGAGGATCCATGTTCTCCCTTGCCCTCTTCAGCTCCTTGTCATTCTGATCCATCCATACACCTGATAAAAAGCATCTAGACTATTTCCTACCTCGCCCCAACTCGAAATCTGCAAAGATCTGTCCTTATCCCCGGACCCAAATTGTTTTCCCATCTTTTCAACAAAAACCCAAAAAATCAAAATCAAACTTTCCTATCTCTTTACTAGCCTAAAATCAGTATTCGTTATAAGTCATCTCAACCCCTTTGAAGACCTTTTGCCGAGATAGGCCCGGAGAGAGCCCTCTCCTGTCCTCGTAGGGCTAGCTACGAGGCTGAGCGTGGTTTGATGTAGCCTTGAGTTTTACCTTATTTCAGCCTAAGGTAGATTTGAGTGCTAACAGCATCCAAGAGAGAAAATTATGAATTTTGGCTTGAATTTGGGCAAGTCTACCCGGCGTTGCACGTTTAGGTCGGCGTTGCGTGTTCAGGGTCAGGAACTGTGCCTTCAGAGGATTTTCCTGTGAAAATTTTCATTGCGCTGCGCGTTTAGAGGCATGTTGTGTGTTCACCCAGGAAGCCCGACAGACCCGTGCAGAGGCATTCTGGTGCTACACGCTCACAGCCAGACAAGCCCGACACCTGTGCAGACACTGTGCTTTCGAGAAGGAAGCCTGATAGAGGCATGCAGGCGCTGCACGTTTACAGCCCCACAGCCCTGACATGCATGCAGGCGTTGCGCTTTTCACAGCTAGATAGGCCCGAATATGCGTGCAGGCGATGTACGTTTACAGCCCCACAAGCCCGACATGCATGCAGGCGCTGCGCTTTTTATAGCTCTATAGGCCAGAATACGTGTGCAGGCGCTGCTCTTTCGGCTTGAAGCTCCTCTTGCACCTACAAACGCCCAAAAAACATCAAAAATACCTCCAAGCTGCCATCAAAGGGTCTTCAAAGCATTTCTAAATTGGTAGGTGGATGTGATGTTGAATATTGCAACAAGAAACAGTGAAGGAGGCATCCTGAAAAATCATTCCTGATCCTAGTTGGAAAGTGATCACCTAAACTAGGTGGGGCCCACACAGGTGATTTTTGTTGCAAAGTCTATTTTTAGACTATGTCTATTTTTAGACATGTCGATCATATTCTATGGTTGCAGGATGCTATTTGTGGATGGTTGGTCAAGTTGGAAAAATAGATGGACTTCTATTTTTAGACATATTGGGCAGAATCTATTTTTAGATTGCCAGTGTAAAAATAGATATGTCGAATATTATTAGCTCTTAATAATATTTGGACTATAAACATTATCTTATTCTCTTGGAGCACTTCAGTTAAGTGCACAGATGTGGCACAGGAGCTGACAGAAGGAATTACGCTATTCCCGAGGGTTAAGTGGAGCTATTTCATGGATACTTTAGTTAGAACTCATGTGAGAGAGTTTGGTGGAGGTTATTGAGGAAGTTAATGGAGTTGTGTTCAGTTTAACTAATCTAAACATAGTTGAGCTATTTGTATCTAGTTTAACTGATTGATACAATTAGTGAGAGTGGTGTGAATTAATTATTAATTAATTCACTAATTATAAACTCATTAATCAACTAAAGAATTCATCAGTTAACTTCAGTGCATGGACAGTTTCAGTGGAGACCAGTGGAGAGATAGGTGAAAGAGCAGTGTGACTATCAGTTGTGACTATAGTGATGCATGGTTTGCATCCAACACTCAGTAGAGATGCCTTTAAATACTACGTGAACAAGGTTGGGGTAATTCGAACTCATCAAGAGCTATTCTTCAGCAGGGATTGCGCAATAGAGGCAGGCTATCAAGTGGCAGAGATTGGAGCATGTGTTTTGCTAGATCTAGCTTGATTAGTGTGTAGCAATTGGAGATTGTACTGAGAGCTTGTGAGGAGCTTTGTATAATGATTTTTACATGATCTCTATGACATATATAATATACAGATAGTTGGGGGTTTTCAGCTTTAAGCTTTCCCATGAAATATTGTGTTCATATGTGTGAATTTTTATGGTTTTAATGTGTGCATGCGATTGATTTTATTTCTGCATATAATGATCAATGGTAGAAGAGATTTTGTATTGTGCATGAAGATAAAATAGTGTGTGATCAGGAGAATCTCGGTGGATAACATATCATTTATTCAAATTTCTACATGTCATGCTTTTCCTTCCAGAGCTTTTTGTTGTTTTGATGTTAAGAGAAATTGAACAAACCCTAAGGTAAAAGCCTAATATTCATACTAAAAACCTTGTTTAAACCTCCATCACCTGCAAACAAGAAGATATCAGTCAAACAGGGATACATTTGTGTGGTTGCAGTGATTTGAAGTTTTCCATCCATCAAAGCTTAAAGGATTTTTTCCATACACTTACACCTTCATTCATCCCTCTCACTCACTTGCAAAAAGTTGCCTTCTTACCATCATTCCATCACCTTTCATATTAGCTTCACAATCAGAGCTAGGGTTTGTTTCAAAACAACAATAATCAAAATGTCAAGAGAAGGAGGAAATGGTAGTGGTGAAGAAGGCCAACTGCCTAGGAGGCAAAAACACAGAGGTGGGAAGGTTAATAGGTTTGAACCCCAGGACACAATGGAGCTTAATGCCTCTCCTATGATTGTCACATGTTTTCAAAATGTGGGATGTTTTCACTTTTGTGAAAGAGTACAACAGGTACAAAGTCACCCAGAGCTCACAAGGTTATTCATCCTTAACCTACATGACAAACAATCAAACTTTTCAGGGATGACCTTTGAACTCTCCTCAAATGCCATTTCCCATACTACAGTCATACCCAATGTTGGTGAAAAATGGTTCAAAAGAGCCAATTTAGACATAAGCTGCTATGAGCCATTTCTTAAACCTAGGTACAAATAAGGCTGCAAATCTATGTTCCCTTTTTCACATTTGTTGGAGAGGTATGCACCCTTGATGATGGTCATCATGAAATATTTTACATGTGAGGGAAGGTACTCTAGACTTTACTCCTATCATATTAGATTACTCATGCACTTTACTAGGATTAAGATGCTTCATTTACCCTACTACCTCTATAGGAGTATGGAAAAGATGTCTTTTTTTGTACAAAAGAGGAACTATTCCCATAAAATGCAAAGTTTGTTTCATCACTCTTTAATCAAGATGGTTTTGCTACATTAGTTGAAGCAAAAAGGTATACCATGGAGGTGTTCATTGAAGTTGGCATAAGTAAAACAAATGACAATGAAGTTCATAGTGATCATGAAGACAGCCATGACAAAAACAACCAAATAAAGGGAAGTGATGTCATCATGAAGGATAAAAATGAAGAAGTGAGCCAAGATGTCAATGAGCCAAACAAAGATGACCACAATGATGGAAACAAAACATATCGCACTAAAACTAGCAAATTTGAACCTCTTCCTTTGACATACCAAAGAGGAGAAAGGCATGTGTTTGTTGCCTCTAAAAGGCAAGGGGCCATGCCTTCTACCTCGACAAATAAGCTTGACAAAGGCAAGGAAAAGTTCATTGTTGGAGATAAGAAAGGCAAGCATCAAACTAAACAAGAGTGCCAATTCATTGACCTTGACAGTGATGAGGAGAGGATTACAAGCATCTTGCTCCAAAGAAAGGATGCAAAGATCAGAGACCTACAAAGAAAGCTTGGCATGGAAAAGTATATCATTGATTATTACAAGGATGAAAACAAGCAGTTGAAGAAGACATAAAGAGAACTTTTCCTACAGAAAAAGATGGCCAAGCATTATGCCTTGAAGAACAAATTTGCAAGGGCCAAGATCAAAGGAGCCCTTGCCGAAATACAAGAACTCAAGGAGACAAAAGACCAAGAAAACCTTGTAATCCTTACTGAATCTTCTCTACAAGCCTCCCAAACCCCATGAGGAAGATAATTGAAAATTTTGGCAAGTTTTTGACATTTTTGGTTTTTTTACTGATATTAAGGGCCGAAAGCGCAGCACCCTTGGCACTACGCTTTTCCTAAAATCATCCAATGGAGGTAAATTTTACATTTTTAGATTCATAAGCCCAATTAAATCATTCACACCACATTTCAGAGCATTTGGAGTAGTTTTGGTCCCTCAAAAGGCCCAAAAACATGCCAATTTTCACCTTTCTGCCATGTTTTCAGGGCTGGCGTTGCGCCTTAAGCAGCCTTGACAGATTTAATTTTTTAACAGGTTAATGAAGCCCAATCATAAAACAAAAGGCAGTTTTGGAAATTAAACTCAAAATTTTTTCCAACAAACCATCACGGAGCCAATTCTAACATCGGGAAGTCCATCAAAACTTGGCTGCAAGTGGACATAGTTTTCTTGTGCAAGCGTTGTGCCTTCAAACCTATGAAGCTGCCCCCTTGAAAAATGGTCAAAAAAACACACTGAAGGATATTTTTGAGTTTTTTTTGGGAAAATCACTCTAGCTTTGATTAAAGAGTTATGTTTAATTTATCTTTCATGTATTGCAATATTTATTATGTGCCTTGGGCCTTGCATGGCCTCTTTGGACATAAATGACATTTATGGTGTATTTATGGTTTCTAGAAGCCTCTTAGGGTTTCCACCTCCTCATTTGTTGGTTAAATAGATCCTTGAGACCTCATTGTAATTGTTGATTGGTTTTTGTGCATAATATGACATGGACTCTGTGTTTATTTGTGAAATTGGCTTTGGTGTCTTGTGATGGCTTTGGACTGAGAAGTTGTGGATTGAGCTTATTCTTAGGATTCATAAAGCTCTGTTGAATGGTGATGTATTCCACCTTTTTACATGTTTTCTTCAGTTCTCATTATGTTTATTTGATCATGGGATAGAAATCTTAGAGTAGGACATGTCCTTTTTGCACCCTGCTTTATCTGCATCCTTTGATATTTATGTTTTCTTCCTTGAAGTTTAACTAATGAATTATTAAGTGCTCTTTTGTTTTACTGAGATTTTATGTTAAAAATCTAATTGTTTGCAATTAATTTTCAGAGAATCCTTAACTTCTCTCTAATTTTAATTATTTGTTGCTCTAAGGTCTGCTTAGTATTGTTTGGTTGAAGAATCCTTCATTTCTCTTCAAATTTTTACCATGCTAATCACACCAAAAGCTTTTACTTGTTATTATTTTGTTAAAGGATCCTTGATTGCCCCTTAACTACTATATTCACTCCTCCATGTTCATTTCAATCACTCAAAACCTACTTAGATCCATTTGGCCCTGTTTACTTGCCCTATGAAACACCTGTTGGCTTGAGGGGTCCTGACCCAGGTTCGGTGTGCAAGGTTTGCCAAAAAACCCCTATACTACTAGCCCTTTCGCAGGTCACAGTCTCACCCTAAGTAGTATGGGTGGGTGTTGGAACCAGTTTTCCGCACCCTGAGAAAGGAAGGGTAAGGCAAGCAGGGTTGTGTTCTGTTCAGGTTACCTTGTTTCTTTGCAGGGTTAATTATGTATCTATTTGCATCCATGTGCACTAGATCTACAATTATATGCTTTTCATAACATCAACACAGCATTATATAAACATAGCGGAATAGATCTAGATCCAAGCATTCAGTACACAGACTTTTGCAGCAAAAAGATAGAAAATACATAACACAGTAGTTCATACAATAGTACTCACAGATTCATATCTCTAATAATCCTTCGCATTCATTCATTCATCAACCTTTCCTTACAATTCCCTTCCCAACCTACGCACACAGCAGCAGGGTTCGCACACAGCTGGACTAGGAGCTTCGTGCACATAGCCAGTAGGAGTCTGTTCCCCAAAACCCAAACAGATAGCTTAAACAACAGATTGCATCAATAGCTCATCAATTCCTATCCTTTACAATTCGAAATGCATCTCTATTTATAACAATCTAGCCTCAACATTCCTATGGTCTGCAACCCATGGTTTTCGGACCCCTAGTTTTACCCTTTGACCCATTACAATACGTTAGGGGCTTTGACCTGCCCCAAAACCCCTGCACTATTCTAAATATAATCAAAAATAATCAAAATGGACTAGTTTCGTAGCTTGTTAGGGGACCCCGTTCCAACAGTCCCCCAACACAATCTTGTGACTCGTCCCGAGTCACTGCTCTGGTTCAGCTTCTATCTGCACACGCAGGGTAGCCAGACGGCGAACAAGTGGAGGGAGTACGCCCTGACTTTGGGCCGCAGCTTGTTGTGCAATGTTGACCAGCGCCAAAGAGGCAGGCCCATCTCTATCCGCAGCAACACATTCTAACAGTCGGTGGAGGCGTGCGATGGCGAACTGAGCATCATGTGCAAGCTGGAGTGTGGTATCCGACCATGGCTTCAACCATTTTCGAAAAACCTTCTTGGAGTGGCGAAGGTCCTCAACCCTGTCCATGGCGGCTAGGCACTGCGCAGAGACGGGGGAAGGTGTGGAGGCTAGGACTTGCTCCAGAATGGCTTCCTCCTGTTGTAATTCCTGCTGGACATTCTGAAGTGTGGAATGGTGCTGGACTTCCATCCATAGCTGCATAGTTGTTTCAACCAATTGGGATCCCTGCGCCAGCTACCCTTGAATAATACGTGGTGCATCAGTGACCACAGCGACCTGCTGGGCTCGTTCTTCTGGAGGCATGTCATACTGTTGTCGCCTGTCTTGGTCATGGCGGTGAACCTCTCGCAACACTCTGGAGGATAGTCCTTGTAAATATGTAATAGATAGCTACGCTAAGTCTAATTGAACATCCCCAGTATGTGGGTCAAGAGTGCGAACTATGGCAGTGCGGGGAAGTGAACATACATTGCTTCTAGTGGGCGGCATTTAGAAACGGCGAAGAAGTTGCAGCAAGTCCTGGTACCGCAATGTTCCTGTTGGACATGATTCATAGATAATCCCTTCTATTGGAAGCCTGTGTGCACTCCTATTACTGCACTCCGCATCCCCAGGTCCTCTTAGAAGTTCCTTTGGTGGGTTGGGGTCCATCCTTTTGATTGAGAGACGAGCATTACAGAGAGTATAGATGAACACAAAAACCCAGAACGCAGATAGCCAAAGCCGTTTGAAGGGTGAATAAATAGCCTAACCTGAATTTTTCTAGCCATTCGAGCCCCAACCGAAGCTATTTAATGACGATATAACTTGTTCGTGGCACGTACCATCGATCTGTCGGATAGTGCTTATCATAAATGGTGGTATTGATGACCGACCGCCTATTTTTCGTGTTTGAGAGTGTATTTTCTTATTAAATCAGGGTGTGTGGACAGTCATCCTTCATGACCACAGTCGTGTCCATGGAATTTCAGACCATGGATGACACTTGTAGGTTATTTGCGTATCTTGAATGAGGGTTGACGCGAGGTATATCTGCAAGTTTATCAACAGTCTTTTCGAGGCCTTTACTTCATTCGTGGGCGAGACGTCCTTGTGTGAGAAGGCTGCGTCATATGTCCTCATGTTATTTATTACTTGGGATGTTCGTCGATTCTCCTGGATAAGCATGGTTGTAGACAGGTCTGTAATCCTACGCGTGCTTAGGTCCGTGGTACCCTGGTAAGTCTGGTCGAGCAAGGTACGATCACACCTTCGAGTGTTGCACATCAGCAGGTATCCACATAGGTCGACTAACCTTGGGGCCCATCTAGCCACTGGGGTTTCTATACGCAGGATCACCCTACTCCAATATTTCCCCTGAGTAAAGAATACTGGTCCTTATGTAGGTGCTTCGCATCAGGTTAGCGGTAGTGCTTCTGGCCTGCGTTTCGTGGGAATCTTAGGTTTCTCAGGCTTCTAGTTATCACCTGCGTCCTCCTGGCAGGGAAAGGTTCTTTATGTTGTAGAGATGCGACAGAAATTCCTGATGGTCTGAAGGCTGCGAAGCGCCGAAACCTCATGCAACCGACCTTGCCAATTCTCCAGCTCCTCATCGATGTCGAAAAAAATTCATTGTCCTTTTCCCAACAGAGCATCCCTTCATCTGTGGGGTTAACCCGATCTTCATCCTACGCAGTTATCTTATAAATGTGATTTAATTCCTCCTTTGCATAGGCTGGCTCTGTACACCACATACCTTCCGCTGGATCTAGGGGTACTGTGACAAGTGTACCTTTGTTTTCGAACACCATGCTGCGTTTCTTGAGATTGATGACCCCCCCATGTCTATTGCCCAGTCTAGCCCGAGGAGCGCAGGGTAGGGGTCCGCATCTTCAACGATTTCTATTACTTCAAAATCAGCTAGGACCCTGACTCCTGCAGTGTCAACCATGACCTTCAGTAACCTACCCAGAGGGATGATTTTCTATTGATTTTCCATTTGCAACTGGATAGTGGACCATTCCAATTTAGGCTCTCCCATTTGTTGCCATGTTTTTTTTGGTAAGACGTTGGCATCCGATCCAAGATCTAAGATAACCTGATCCATTTCATAGTCTCCGATCTACGCAATTAACCGCATTTCTCTCCCAGTGCGTTTCTTATAGTTGTACAGATTGTGTACATCCTTGGTCTCAGGGACCAAGGTGGGCCAAGCTACGCAGGTATTCAGTAATGCTAGGAGATTTCCTAGGGCCTGCGGGTTCCCTAGCAACTTCATACATGCCTTTAAGAAGGGCTCAATTCCTTCTTCGATTTGAGGCTGCGCGGGGGCTGCCAATGGTGTTGGTTCGTTGCAAGCCACTCCTTTCCGAGAGGCAAGCCCTTCTTTGTTTCCTTGGGTGTCCAACCCACTATGTGTCATGACTTTTACACTTGGATCTGCCTCTCGTAGCTCAGTTTAAACCCTCTGTACGTTCTACGTAGGGGTAGGTTGTTTTTATCGCATCTTGGCTATTAAAATTGGGCAGTCCTCCACCTCATGGTCCAGCTGTCTACAATATTTACACGACGGCCTGGTAGGATTAGGGAATTCTCTGGCAAAGTTCCCTATTTCTCCACAGTTATAATAGATTAACTGACCTCATCCTCGGCCAGTGCTTCCTCCCCGACCTCCTCTGCCTCGGGCCGGTGATCCTCCAAAGTGCGCAGCAAATCTTGGTGATGCAGGGTCCGATTGCACCTGATATAAGTTCCCACGATCCATCATTAAGTCATTTTTTCGACATTTATGCTCATCATGTCCCACTAATCGGAAAAATCAGCCCCATTGTTGCTTTATTTCTGGGACGTATGCACCCAGCCAAGGGCAATGGTTTGTATCATGTAGGCCTGCTACTCGACAATCATCACACCATAGCGCAAATCCGCTTGATCCTGGTCGCAACAGGACAGGTTCCCTACTTGCCCCTGGGCGTATCAGACTAGGCCCTCCAGCTTGCATATAATTGGTTAGTAGAGGGCACTGATCCTTCGTATGGCCAGACACCCAGAAACGTATGCACCAAAGATCTGCGTAGATGTCCTTTCCTCACTCTTTTTGCAGGTTCTATATCTCCATATGCATAGCCTCAAGTTGTTTCTGGATTTGTTGTACCCCTGCTGACGTATCCTCCTGGGGTGCAGCTTCTAATTTCATAGCAACTTCCACAGCTTTCTCCTATGATTCAAAGGTCTGATGACTCATCGGTGTATGCAGGTGAGGTAACAACATGGCGATGAACCACTCTGTATGTTGTCTATCAACATACTCAAACCCTCCTTCCCTAATTTCCTTCTTCAATCGCTGATCAGCCTCCCATACTGACTCAGAAGAACCTTATTTGAGGTTCTTCACTTCCGCTACCAACTAGGAATAAGATTTCGGCTTCCAGAATTGTTTCTTCAGAGCATCCTTGATATCTTGAATGGAGGCGGTCTCATTCTGGGCAACGTATCGCATATACTAGTCCAGAGCTCTGTCTTCGAATGTTAAAGACAGTTGCACCCTCTTTATTGTGTCACTTGCCACATTTTGTGTAGTACAGAAGAAGTCTGCTACAAACCAAAATCGGTCCATATCCACGTCTCCTACCCCCTTGAAGGTAGGTAGTTTCAAATGCGCAGCCATATCACTGTCTGGCGGGGTGGCGGTACAGGAAAACTCTTACCTTTTCGCGTCTGAGGTGGTGATGCAACTGGAGGATTGTTCGCAGTAGGTTCTTGTAACAGATTGTAGGCAAATCTCTCTCCGTCAAGGTTGGTCCGATAGTATTTACCATTGCGGGTTGCGCTCCCATCTAGATCCGAGTTCATTCAGTCAGTATGACTACACAGAATGCTTTTGTCGCACAGTAATTTCTTGATCAGCAATGGTAATGTCCTCAAGAATTTTCCTCGAAATCCTTTGAAAAATCGTCGTTCAGGCTCAGAGTATGATACAAACTGATCAATGGAAAATTCTGTCACAAATCCCCCCAGCACACTATCCACCCAATGATCCACCGTGCATGTGATAGTATTATCAGTTTTCTCAAGTTTTTCGAGCAACTCCGGGGTCCACAAAGTGACCCGCTCGTCCTTCCAGCACTTCTGGAATTCCACCAGTCTAGCCAGCCACTCTTGGAGTTCAATTGTAAAAGTCACAAAGAATATTTCGTAGCTTTCAGTAAGGACGTACCTATTTTTCCACCTTTCTGCCGTTAACTTCTCATTGCGATTTTATTTTACTGCGAACTCCTGGATCTGCCTTTCGAACCGGTCCTCGATCTCTTTTCTTTCAGGCTTCTAGTATTCTCTTGTCATTACCCAATCCTCTCTCAGACATGTCTCGGTCCCGATAACAGAACCATTTGTTGGCTTGAGGGGTCCTGACCCGAGTTTGCTGTGCAAGGTTTTCCAACAAACCCCTATACTACTGGCCCTTTCGGCAGTGACATACTTTTGCAGGTCACAGTCTCACCTGAAATAGTATAGGTGGGTGATGGAACTAGGTTTCTGCACCCTAATAAAGGAAGGGTGAGGCAAGAAGGGTTGCGTTCTGTTCAGGTTACCTTGTTTCTTCGTAGGTTTAATTATGTATCTATTTTCATCCACGTGCACTAGATCTACAATTATATGCTTTTCATAACATCAACACAGCATTATATAAACAAAGCGGAATAGATCTAGATCCAAGCATTCAGTACACAGACTTTTGCAGCAGAAAGATAGAAAATACATAACACAGTATTTCATACAACAATACTCACAGATTCAGATCTCTAATAATCCCTCTCATTCATTCATTCATCAACCTTTCCTTACAATTCCCTTCCCAACCTGTGCACACAACTGGACTAGGAGCTCCATGCACACAACCAATAGGAGTCTGTTCCCCAAAACCAAAATAGATAGCTTAAACAACAGATCGCATCAATAGCTCATCAATTCCTATCCTTTACAATTCGAAATGCATCTCTATTTATAACAATCTAGCCTCAACATTTCTATGGTCCACAACCCATGGTTTTCGGACCCCTAGTTTTACCCTTTGACCCATTACAATACGTTTGAGGCTTTGACCCGCCCCAAAACCCCTACGCTATGCTAAATATAATAAAAAATAATCAAAATGGACCAATTTCACAGCTTGTTAAGAGACCCCGTCCCAACAACACCCTTGAACTATTTTTGCACTCTTCAAAATCTTTGCAAACTCCATAGCTCAATGGATTGATCCTCTCTTCCTCTACTTATTCTTCTTGACAACTTATCCAACCAAAAAAACAAGCAAGCAAACCCTAATCCCTATAATTAGCCTAAAATCAAACTCTAAAATCAAACAAGTTAAAACCTTTACATAAGTATAGAGAGAGCTCTCTCTGAGTCCAGGAAGGCTAGGTCCTAGGACTCCAAAGATTGGTTTGATGTTACCCTTGTATTTTTTTTCATTGCCAATCTGCCAAAATTACGGGGAGCTAACAGACTCAATGGTTACATATAAATGTGTAGCTTATTAATGTGTTATTCTTCAACACTATTTGATTCCATGATGATATCATGTTTTCCTGATGTTGGTCATTGTGAAAAATTCCTTATATACTTTATCTTTTAGTTGTGCCACATGATGAGTTGACCATGAATTTGACTTTCCCATAGTGATGACTCAATCGCTTCTTTGATGTGCAGATAGGTGATTCACCATTGTTTCCTCTTTTTTCACATGTTTGTATGCTTCATTTGACTCCCTTGATTCAAGAGACGTGCTAACCATTGAATATGTTACTGTTTGACAGGAGAGCTACAAATTTTGTCAATTTCTAATGTTCATATATTATCTCATTTTTATAAAGAAAAACATAAAAAATAATGGAATAATTGACTTATGACCTCTGTGTAACCTTTTGCAACTCAGATGACAAATGTATATATGGAATGTGATAAAATTATGTAGAAAATATGATTGTGAAGGTTCCTATAAGATAAGGATAGTCAAAATTAAAGTAGCAGATTGACAAAAAGATGTTAATTCATGGGCCCATCAATCTATCACTCAATTAAATTGTAGTAGAATTTTGTTCATTTAATTCATCAATCTAGGTTGTTAAGCTTGTGAAGTGTAAGGCACAATATATGCTAGAACTTGGTTTCTAACTTTTCAATCTACACAAAATTGACAGAAAGGAATGTTGAGACAAGTGTCATAGGTTACACAAGGTTTCACATAAGTGGTTTACACAAGGCTTTGCCCTTGAGATTCAATTGAGCTAATCTATGTCACTATGAAATTGAGATAAGTGCCATAGGGGACACAAAGTTCTTGCACAAGCAGGTTACATAGGGTTATGTCCCTATGTTTCAATTAAATAATAAAACTCACAAATGATTAAATTTAAATACAAATATATTAATTATAAGTGGAGATATGATTACTTTCAACATAAACTACTGCAATGGATTGTAATTGAATCTACTATGTTCTACAAATAATTAAAATACTAAAGGAAATTAAGCTATGTAACTCATTGATGGCAATGTTTGTGTTTTTCACATGTGGCCCTTCCTAGTTGGGTCACGTGTTGGTTAAAGGAAACTAGGAGTGTTAAAACAATTGTAACCACGATTTTAAAAAATGCATCGTAAGTGCAAGAACAAACAACTAGAAAAATAATATTTACTGCAAAGTGGTTCAATACATCCATCATTTGATCTCTAATTCTCCTCTCTTTTGATTTTTTTGCATGTATTTATACAAAGGAATGATGGGAAGATAGAATTGTTTCCCATAAACTTAGAAAATGTGATATTAATACATTTTCAGTGGCCTTGGATCAAAATATAGACCAAAATCATATTACATCTTATCTCCCTACCATAAATTCGCTAAAACATAGCTCATCCAAAAATATGTTGACTAGGCATTGTGTGACATGTTGGCAAACCGTCAATTCACGAAATTTGAAAAAATCATCTTTAGAAAAATGAGATTATCTCTTAAACCATAATGAATCTAGAAAATTTTCTTGTGTGTTTGGTTCATTCTGCACAAAACTCATGTCTCGTATTTTTTAGGTTTGTCTTATCTTCCCATAAATGAAACTGGAAGTTGATTTCCTAGAATTTGAGGCTAAAGTTGGCCAAAACTTTGATTGAGAATTGGATACTTATGTGTGTGACCTAGTAATGATTAATAGGAACCAAACCATATCACTCTACCTAGTAACAAAACCTAGGTGGAAAAATGTCTCCTTGGGGTAGAGTACTTGTGGTACTACTTTTTGATGTTTGGTTTAATACTCAAGAACTACCTCATTATCTTTTCCAAAATATAGTACATATCTGATTTTTACAATTGATTATAACCAATGGATGGGGTCAAAAAAGTACATGTGAAAAGATGAAATGCATATAGATATGAAAATGGTGGTCCGAAGGAAAAATTAAATAGAATAGAAATAATGGTCTTTCTATCAAAATTTCCTAAATTTTTAACAAATCAAGAAATTTACACTAACTTTACCTCAAGTTTTAACTTTTATTGTAATTCAAATTTGTACTGTAGGATGAAGTAGGATGTATGTAATCAAATCTATGTTGCTAGAGGTTTGAAACTCATGGTTGATCTGGTGTTGATTCATTTTAGGTACTCTACCACTTCACTATGTGTTGACCAACACTTTGACCTTACTCTTATGTTGATAGGGAGGATTTAGAATCTTGGCTAATAGGTGGATGACCATATACTAGTGATTTGAAACCATCTCCAAGTCATGATCCAGTATTAGGATACGCACAATGATAAAATAACTACAATTCTGCTACATAAATAACAGTGACTTTTATAAAAAAATTATTAAATCAGCCATAAAATCATGCCTATGCATCTCTTATCATGAATTGTTTTTACAATTTCATCCATGTATTACTCAATTTATCATATTCTCAAAAAAACCCATGTTTCATAATTTTGTAATTTAACCTCCTTTGCTTGAAATCGTTGTGAAAAAAGTGCCACTAGCACAGGCTTCTATATGCATCAAATAGGCTGCTACTATGTAGCTACAATAGGTTCTATGTAGCTATATAATCTGAAACTTGACTTATTCTTTATGAACTTGGGTTGGACTCAACCTAAGCCTTTGATTTCTTGTTTCTCAATGAAGCCTTGGACTGGTACTATGTTTAAGTAGAAACTGTGAAACTTAATGTATGTTGACTGGGGGATGAAGATGAAGTGTATGGATTCAAGAGAACATTTGAATTTTTAAGAATGAGCAAGATGTTGTTTACTAAGAACTTATCTAAATTTATTAATTTGTAGGAAAAGGAAATGAATGAAGAGGAGCTATAGTAGTTTCCATCATATTGTTGTAGAGTGACAATTTTTATTGGAACAGTATGTTGCTGAAAAAAACTTTGAAACAAGAAAATTGTTGAAATATGTTGTTGATACCATAAACCATATAGTCCTCACATATAGCCCTGATTGGTACAATTTTATATATGTGAATGGATTTAGTTGCAGTCGAACATAGAAAACATTCATTGGATTATTAACCACTGATGACAATTGTTGACCAATGTGAGACATATCACTAATAATGTAAATGAGTGTCAAGGTAAAAGAGTGAATCTTGAGAAGTATGAATGGATGTGTTGAAGTCAAGTCACTTTCAAAACCTTGATAATAAAAATCCATTGTTGTATTCTCATTGTTTTCAATGAGGAATCTTGTCATTGATGTATGCAAGCTCCAAGGCACTCAAAAGAATCTCTGATATTAGTCCTAGATAAGGTGTTGAAGTTGATGGGACAAGATTTGTTGGAAGGTGGGCCTTAAGGAATCCCACATCATCCAACTCAAGCATCAAGCCGAAATATTTTGATAAACCATAGTAAAATATTGGAACCAACATGAAATTACAAAACTTATTGTGAATCATGCTTGCCAAAAAACCCAATTTTCAAGCAAGACTCATGTATAGTTGTGTTGGTTACCTGGTTTTCACAACTATACTTTTTTATCTTTACTATTTTAATTTCTTTATTCTATTATACTCTACTTGAAAAATAAAAAAATCCTTCAAGTATATGAATACTTCCAATGAATCCATGTGCGTAATAGGATGGAAAATAAAATTATATTCAGGTTTGAAAGATATGCTTTGAGATGTACTAGAACATGAGAGACCAAATGATTTGATTTAGATGATGTCAAGAACTATTGAAGAAGAGTGTGGTTCTCTAGCTTAATGATTGTATGGAACCAAAGTTAAATATAATTGTGATTCCCTTGGATCACTTTCTCATTTGGGCCACTATGTATGTATTCCTTTGTCGTGTCATTTTGACCTTATATTATTGGATGGTCAATCTTATGGATGCATAAAGGATCTGATAATATGTATGTCAAGGACTCCTTGATCTCAGGTTCTAATGGTTTCTCTCCATAAAATGTGGTCCATGATTTTTTTGTCTCCTTTGGATCTTCTTATGGATGTTGTTCATGGAATTTTTTCCCTTCTATTACTTCTTGAAGAGCAAGTATGCTCCTAATGGCGATCGAGATTTTCTCCTCCTAAGATGCAAAGATGTTTCCAGCTGCTACTAGGATTTGAGAGATTTCTTGGAGTAGCACTCTTCTTTACTCAACGAATGCTTGAACATTCTTGAATTATTCTTGATAGTTGATAATCCTTTTCAGGCAATGAAAAAATATTTGAATTTTAACCTATTGAAAAAAATGAAATTAAATCAATTGCAAAATTAAATCAAAACACATTTTGAACTCCTCATGCTATTGAGACCTTGTTGTCACCAAGTTATTTGTTGGCACAATTTAGTTCTTAAATAAAGAAAATACACTTGCATGAAAGGAACATTCAAGGATTTGGAGAAACCTCACTGTGGTGATGCACAATTTTGTACCTCTCATCTTACGATTTCTCCTGTGTACACTTACCCAGTAGTGGCGCCAAAAATGTCGATCAATTCAACTGCACTAAAATTATGTTACATTTAATTCATCAATCTAGAATGGTAAGCTTGTGAATTGTAAAGTAATCTTGTTGGCATACGTTAATGTTGAAAATTGTGCAAACCATTGTGATTATCTTCCCTCTCTCCCTAATAAATGAATTAATTAAAAACTCTAACAAAAATAATAATAAAAAGAAAACTAGTAGGTGGGACCCTACCTTAAAACAATCACATAAAGATGTTTATGCCATGTGCAATTATATAAGAGCAAATGATGCATTATATTTTCTTTCACATTTGAATTATGGCTATTTTTTGAAGATGTAGTTTTCAGTTGTAAATATGACAAATAAAAAGAGAGTCTAAACATACTTTTTTTTATAGTATCAAGTCTTGAAATATGATAAATTTCCTCAAAGCATATAAAAAAATAAGGATTTAATTTTATTATAATCATTTAATCATTACATCATTACAGTCTCTCCAACTCAAGTTTGCATATTATGTTATTCAACTTCCTATAGTCAAAAACAAATATATTGTGATCATTGGGAAGGCTTGAATGTTTATATAAGTTAAGGTTGTGAAATCATGTTATATATGCAAACAAGGATGGAAATGTTTATTAATGTGTCTTGTATATTTTCAAGCCCGAGACTTATTATCAAATAGTATACAACTAATATCTTATCATATATCATGGTTGATCATTATCTACAAGGTTAAAATATAAGTTCGTCGACATTATTTTTTGAAGGTTTGGGTGGTAATTTTTACGGTTTATGAGGTTGGTATTAGCCAACACAATTACATGAATTATCAATATAGTGAGATACACCTATGTGTGAACTGTTGGAATCGAAATATGAGGTGATATATTTAAACTTTGAAAATGTGATATTTATGGCGCATATCAAATCGTTCTATTGCACATGAATGCGTAAGAAATGGTTGACTAGATTAGCGCATGGCTGCCAAATGTTATGGGAAGGTTTGGAATATGTTTTATGATGTGGGCGTTTTTTCTGCCATTTTTTTTAATTTCTTCCATATCATATTTTGATGATTCTGAATTGTCCATGGTCATGATATCTCATCTCACCTATGTTTTTTTTACATGTATTGAAGTTTTCTATTTATAATGCAGTGGTCTAAAAAAATTACAAAATAATTCAGAATTTTTGGTAAGATTATGAGAGATTTCGGCAAAGATTTTTAAAAACTTGGATTACAGTTTTAAAACTTCAGTATATTTTCAGTGCTTTAAAGGTTTTTGATGGTGCTGAATCAATTTCCACCATCAAAAATGCAGTTTAAACTCTCCAATTACCTGATTTTTTGAATTTTTTTTTACAGAATTCCAACAAAAAACTACAATCCAAGCTATTCTATTGAGTGTATAGACAACTCCATTTATAATGGCCAATCTTCTCCTATAATATCTGTTACACAATGTTTTTGGTCATCTAACCTATTATTATTAGATGAACCCAAAGTACACCATGTAAGACCAATTTTACCCTAAGTAAAATTACTTTCACCATATAAAATAACTTATTTGGTCATATTTAACCCAAAACAAGGAAATTAATTAAATAAATCCTTATTTATTTACTTATTTCCTGAGAACAAGTTATTTAAATCATTATTTAAATAATATTCTTAGTTAAATTTGACTAAATCATCTACAAATAATTAAATAAACCATTATTTATTTAATTATATTCCCATCATTCCCCTAAAATGATAAATAAATCATTTATTTATTTATTATTTATAAATAAAGGAATTGACCCAAGTCAAGAATCCTTTTCTCTCCAACAAATATAATAAAATATTCCTAAAAGGTGCTTCTAGAATTCGATTAATAATATTTTATTCATGCACCGAGTTCTAGACCGCCCCAATATTTTGTTATAAATAGGGGGGTTTTCCCCATTCATTAACCACCTTCATTGCATTAGATCACTTTGGATCTTCTCTTGGTCACCATTTTCCATTTTGCTTTGTGAACTCCCATTGAGTTCTATGTTTGCTTTTCCACATCCATAAGAGAGAGAAATGCTAGATCTGAAACACTGAGGACTTCCAAGAACCCATCCCACTGAGGAGAACCAGAAAAAACCTTTCTTTTTTTCCTCTCAGGTGCCCCATTCTTTAATATAATACAAATCATTCTTTTAAACACTTTGTTCTTGTCTTGTCTATTGGATGCATGGAGCCATATTATATTTTATCTGCTTAATGTTTTTTTGTGCTTAGATCTAAATTTGTGCAGCAGACTTAAAGATATTTTGCAGCCATAATCGATATTAGGGCTATTTGTTATGCATAGCTAAAGTGATCTTTTATGACGAAATATTCATACTAACAATTGGCGACTCCACACGAGTTTTATTTTACAACCACTGTCGTTTTATCTATTCCTGCATATCCAGCTATTTCAGATCCTAGGGTTTCTCTTCCATTTTCTGTTTTCCCTATTTTTATGGTGTTTTTGACCCCTAAACCCTCAAACAGTCAAATTTTTAACTTCCGTGTGTTTCTGGCCTTATTGCGCAGGTGACAGACATCAGCTGCAGTTGAGACGACAAAATTTTCTGAAATCTGCCGCCGAGACAGCCAGATTTGCAGGTCGTACTTATCGGCCCAAAAAGTGCGACCTGAACTTGAGGACGCACTTTTCTGCCCCAAACCTGCGACCTGGACTGAAAACAGGTCAGAACCTGCGACCTGCACTTTTTCTACAAATTTTTCAACACTTTTTTTGGGTTTGTCTGAAGCTTCTGTCAGGGTTTTCCAGCCTCTGTCTCTACCCGTTTAGACCTGTTTCTGATCTGCTTCACTCAACTAAGAGGGAATCTTGCCCCTTAGGGCTCTAGTACCCTCCACTTTTTGTGGGAGAGTCTTTGTTGTTTCAGAAGTCTAAATTTTCAGAGCTTCAGCTTTATTTTTCTCCGATCTGATACATCCTTTTCAGATCCCTTTAGATCAGCTCTTTGCCCTCTCAAATCACCTCATATCATTTTGTTTGGGTTCCTTTCCACGGCCATCACCTTGTCTCTTCCATTTTTAGCTGATCTCCTCTGTTTTCACAGCAACCTTGCCTCTACCTACTTGTTGTTCTCTGCACCACTTTTCAGCAGATTTCTCCTTTAGATCCCAGTCCCTCCTGACATTCGATCTATTGGCCTCCTTTTTGCATGCTTGGCCTAGTTTTTTCCCTCTTATCAACTAGTTTTGAGAGACCCGCCTCCTTGGGTTACATTGATGCATTAGTAGTTGTTAATTTTCTGTTCTTTTCATTTTATTCATTGCAGATTTCTTTTCAGTTACACAGCACACCTTTTCTTTTACTCTCAAAACGTTTGGGTTTAAACAATTAAAATTAACACATGCCACACACTGACCCTAAGTGAAGAAGCTCCTGGTTAACACCACCTGGAAAAGACTTTAAAATCAATTGTCACTACACCTTTCTGCCCTTGACCTCACTTGATTTTGTCTCTCCCTGCCCTTGTTGGTTTTTCTTCTTCCTGTCATCATTGCGCCCCCAAGGCGCCTTTCTCGGAGACTTCTTGGCCTTCACCCTCATTTTCCGCTTGGTCGACTTCCTCCTTCCCGTTGTCATCGAGTAATTCCTCCCCCGAGTCCGCACTCCGATTCTTCCTCTGATTGTTCGGGTTCTCCCCCTGTCACTTTTACCATGTCTACTTGAGGGCCTACTTCCAGCAACAACCCCAATACTACTGCTGGGTCTATTTCCAGTGGAACCACCTCGAGACCTACCTCGACTGCCCCATTGCTCCCTTATATGGCTGGCCTTAGTCTCCCCGACTTCAATCAGCTAATCAATGATCCTATTCGCCATGATGTTAGTTGGCCTGCTATGCCAACCAAGCTCCCCTCCGACATTCCCAAGTTCGAAGGCCTTGCTAGTGAAGATCCCTCTAACCATATCTGATCTTTCCACATGTGGTGTTCCTCCAATTCCATCACCGATGACTCCATCCATCTTCATTTATTCCAATGCACGCTTACTAGGGAAGCTTCCAAATGGTATGTTGATCAAGCCACCTCTTCCCATGCCACCTTTGTGACCATTGCCCAAGCCTTTTTATCCTATTTCTAGCTCCCTCTCCAATACGACACTGGCATTGAAATATTAACTTCTTTCCATCAATCCTCTTCGACCCGCCTTTCTGCCCATGTCCAGGAATGGCAGCGAAGACGGAGCCTATGTCGCGCTCCCCCCTTTGAAGATCGGGTTTACATGGACTGGTTCCTTCGCTCTCTCTTACCTCCCATTGGAAAAGATGTTGCATCCCATTTTCCCCAAACCGAAGAAGCCGCCCTCCAAATCTCTTTGAAATATGACCTTATCTACGCCCAATTTGGTTATGTTTATACCGTCCTTCCTGACCTTACCAAGCTCACTGGCTCTAATGCCCCGGGGACATCTCACCCTGCCGATGGTATCATTGGAGCCTTGTCACATACCTCTGCCCAACCTCTTCCAGGACATGGTTTCCCTCCGGGGGCCAGCCCCTCCGGCACTTTTTCCCCCCCAGGTAGCATGTATTCAGGATACGGCTTGCCTCCTCCTTTTTCCTGCCCTCCTGCTTAACTTACCGCTGCCCCCCCACCCCTTATCCATATCCGCAACCTAGTGTCCCAGCTCCTCCAGCATTTGGACCTCCCACTCCCTTGCCTTTTCCACCCCCGCAACCGCACTTACTACCCCCTCCAGGGAAAGTATTTGCACAGCAGGGGGCACCTAATTTTCCTCCTTCTCAACGAAGGCGAAGAGGCAACCAATCCTCTCCTGGTAATCGTGGATCCAATCCTTCCAGTATTGACTCTACCACTTCCAATCAACCACAGGGCCCTCAACCTAAGCCGAATAGGCCGCTTCGCACCAATAAGCCATGTTCTTGTTGCAATGTTTACGATCACTACACTCATGATTGTCCTTTATTACCAAAAATGCGGCAGATGTGGGCATCTCAGGCCACAGTGAGGGGGCAACACTCCTCCCCCACTATCCCTCCCACTCCAACTACTTCCCAACTCGCTGTGTTTACTGATCCTTTCCCTCGACAAGGATTCATGGCCAGTCAACCTCCTCATGCCCCGGTAACCACTCAACCTTCCCCTCTGACCCCCCTCTCACCTTCGACCTCAACCTTCAAACTTAGTTTTCCACACCTCCCGTTCCATTTGTCTCCGAGTCTCCATCATCCTGTCCTACAGAGCCTCTATCAACACCCAATGGTCCCTTGCAACTCCCTCTGCCCAAAGCCGAGGTTCATCCCAAGCCTCCCAAGGGACCATTACGTCGAAATGCTGCCTCTAGTCGGGCTGCCCATTCATACAGCATAGTAGATGATCTGGCCTAATCTCCTACTGCCATTTCAACACTGGAACTCCTCCAGTCGTGTCCTTCTCAACAGAGGGCTCTACTATCTACCATGGGCGCTGTAGATCCTGCTAATGAACAATTGATTGTTTTCAACGCCCATCATTCAGACCATCCCCCTCTTCCTCCTTCAGTTTCTTTCCAAATCCCAGTCAAAATCTGAAACGCCAATGTTGCTTAGTGTATTATTAATGAGGGGGCATCTACTTGCGTAATGTCGACTTCGGTTTGGAAACAACTCGGATCCCCTAAACTGGCCCCTTCCACCATCACCCTTCACGCGTGGGATGGCCACGCCTCCTAGCCCATTGGCCTATTTCGTAACTGTCCTATCACCCTTGCCGGCAAGACTGTTTGCGTCGACGTTGAAGTTATCGACGCCCCTCTTGACTACAACATCCTTTTGGGGCGTAGTTACACCTATGCCATGTCTGCCATCCCCTCCGCAGTCCACTGCAAAATGTTCTTCCCTCATAATGGCAAGATTGTCACCATTGACTAGTTAACTTACCATGAACCAAAATCTCAGACCTCCCCTGAGTCCACCATCTCTACTGTCACCAACAAGAAAACTGTTGATTCTTTGACCAGTGTTTCCCCCGGCGTCTACAAAGACTCCTCCTTGCTTGGCACCTTTTTCTACTCCCCTACCCTCTCTGATCCTAACTTGGCGAACGTTTTCATGATGCAATCATCTTGGGCTAACCTTACAGAGCCCACTTTGGCTAGTCAGCAACCTCAACCTCAACCAGCTCCTAGCCCTTTGCCCCCATTAGCCACCCTTCTTCCTTCTGAATCTTCTTCCACTGCCACTCCTCATGGGTTGATTTCACCTCAAATCCACCCCCTTGACACCATTCCTCCTGGCCATTTCCATGTTGGTCAGATCCCTTTCCTTGCTCCCCCTCCCGAAGCTTATTCAGTCCCTATCTTGGCCATCCTATCCCTCCCCAACTTGACCTTGGGTATACCCGTCTGGTATCTTGACCCTCCAGCCACCACTCCACCAGGTCAACCTAAACCATATATTACCTTGACCCCGGTTCAACCAATCCCCATGACTTCTCTTGCTACACCGGTACCTCAGTCACCCCAACAAGCACCGCCTCCTGTTGCAACCACTTCGAGTAAAAATGGCAAAGCTCGTAGGGGGGCATCGAAGGACAAACCTACCCCGCCCAACCCTACCCCTCCTCAGCCTCCCAAGCATCCCATCCAGTGTGCTTTGTGTGATGTTGTTGGTCATGCCACTCATACCTGTCTTGAATTACCACCTCTCAAGACCATGATTAATGAAACATTTCCAAAATCCAACATCCTAGAAGTCCATGTCACCATACCGGCTTCTATCCCAAAACTTAAGAACTTTCGCACCAATCACCCTTGTTCTTTGTGAAATTTCCATGGCCACTATACCCACCTTTTCCCCCGCCTTGACGAGTATCGTGCTTCTTTAGCCACATACCATCAATTCGAAACCGCCCTCGCCCATAATCCTTCTTCCCTCACTCTGGACCCCCTGTCTACCACGACTACCATTTCTCCTCCTAATACTAAAATGACCGACACTTCAGCTACCATTTCCTACCTCTCCTCATCACCGCGATTCTCGGATACCAACCCCTTAGTACCTTCCCCCGACGCTTCGCCTCATCATTCAACTACTCACTCTGTCACCTCACAAGACATTGTACCTGTGAGCCCTTCCCATCACAATCAAGAGTCTCATCCCTCTACCTCCTCAGGTCAACCTCTTCCATCCTCTCTTCCCATCTTCCAGTCTGACGAAGACATCATGGAAGCCATGACCAACCCTGATTTTCCATGGGACGATATGCACCATCGTGCATATTTCCTCCCACATCAATCCCATGACCAATATGCCCTCGAATCCAAACACTTCATTCCTGATAAAGTTGATTGGTTCAAAAACCCTATCCCTACACCTGACGCTTTCAAAGAAGGCAATATGGCTAATATCTCCCCCACCATCCAAATCGACATTTCTGTGAAACCAGGTATTGAAGAAAATATCACCATGGGCGCCCAATGCACTCCGGAAGAAATTGAAGCCTACACGAAACTCTTCAAAGAATTCTGTGATGTTTTCGCCTGGTCATACTCAGAAATGCCCATACTTGATCCCGCCATTGTCGAACATCACATCGACACATGGCCTGATGTCGTTCCAGTTCGTCAAAATTTGAGACCCATCCATCCTTCTAGATGTGAAGCCATCAAAACTGAAATTGACAAGCTCCGGTAGGCTGGTTTCATTAACCCCATTGAATATAACACTTGGGTGTCTAACCCAGTTCTCATCCTCAAAAAACAAGGCACCATTCATGTTTGCACCGACTTTCGCGATCTGAAAAAATCTTGTCCAAAAGACAACTTCCCCACACCATTTATTGACCAAATCATCGATGAGTGTGCGGGGCACAAGATTCTCTCCTTTATGGATGGCTTCTCTGGATACAACCAAATTGTTATCCGTCGTGCTGATCAGCTTAAAACTGCATTCATTAGTCCGTGGGGCACTTTCGCATACCGAGTCATGCCATTTGGCCTTAAAAACGTCGGCGCCACCTTTCAACGAGCCATGTCGTATTGCTTCCATGACTTAGCCCATATTATTCTTGCCTATTTAGACGATATTACGACACGTTCTAAACATCAAGCCCAACACCTTCATGACCTGCGTATGATTTTTCTCTGATGCCACAAGTATAACATTCGCCTTAATCCTTTGAAATGTGTCTTCTGTGTTCTCGCCGGTCATCTCCTCAGCTTCATCGTATCTAAAGACGGGATAAATCTCGACCCTTTGAAGGTTCAAGCCATTCTTGAACTTCCTCTAACCCACACCTTACGCCAACTACAAAGTTTCCAAGGCAAATCTAATTTTCTTTGCCGATTCGTTCCTGACTATGCCACTACCGCACATGGCTTCCTTAGACTTCTTCGATCTCACACCCCTTTTGTCTGGGATACATATGCTCAAGAGTCTTTTGATGCCCTCAAACATGCTCTCACATCCGCTCCCTTGATCCGTCCCCCTGACTTTGACCGAGATTTCATTCTATACATCTCCGCTTCCACCTATTCGGTTGCTGGTGTCCTTATCCAGGAGGATGATAATGGTGTCGAACACGTGATCTATTATGTCAGTAAGAACCTTGCCGGTCCACCTGTGTCCTACTCGCATGGAGAATAATTAGCACTAGCTGTCGTGTTCTCGGTCCAAAATTGCGTCATTATATCCTCATGCGTTCCACCAAGGTTGTGACTGATTCCAACCCCATGGCTTTCCTATTGAGTCGCCGCATCCTCAATGGGAAGTACGCCCGTTGGGTCGTTATTCTCCAAGAATTCGACCTTGAATTTATCACCCCAGAAAGTAAGAAAGGTTTAGTCCTAGTTGAATTTATTTCTAATTTGCCTACCCAGACGCAAGATACTCCAATTAATGACACTCTTCCCGATGAACATTTGTTTTCCATCACCACCAACTGATCCAGGAGGATCTCCACCAACAAAGAAGTTTGCTTATGCACCATGAAGACACTTTATGATGGGTGACAAAGTAATGAGTGAATTAATTCATTATTTCATTTAAAAATTATGAAGTGGATAATGTTTTAAAGTGAGTGGAAAATGACTCACCAAAATATTCACTTATTATTCCATTTGAGAAATTAGTTTTATGTGAGTGGCCTCTATGTTTTGCTATATCTCATTGAGAGGTTGAGCTTTCTTGGCATGGATAAGATCCTTGAAGTTGGGTTTTCCATTTTTGCCTTGAGTAAGTTTTGAAGTCCTAGAATCATGGAGTTTGTCTTTCCTTAAAATGTCTTGAGATCCTACTATTGTGGATTGGGAAGTTATGGGGAAAAACTATATAAACTCATGATGTGAGCCTTTGTAAGAAGAGAGGAGAAAGGATAGGAAACTTAGCCTTTGAAAGCCATAGTGCTTGGCTAATGCTCAGCCATGGAGCTGGAATGTATGAAAGCTTAATTTGAAGATGAAATATAAAGGATCTGCCTTCCAATTGAAGCAGGTCCGGAGATGTAACCCCAGTGAGTTGGAGGGGTGAACTCCGTTATCAATTGGTTGTCTTTCGCTTATGTGTTATGTGCTTCCTGATTATGTTTAATTCATGTTAATATGTGTATCCTCTAACATGCTCATTTGAACCTGTATAAGCCATAGTCGTTTTAAAAGATCTTAGTACCGTTCGCGTGATGGTTGGGTAGTACTCGACTCGTGATCGGATCAAGTGGTATCAGAGCAGGTGACTGCTTTGCAGGATGGGAAAAGGAGCGAAGCACGCTGAAAGACTGCAAGAGTTGCAAGAGATAAACGAAATCCTTCAAGCCGAAAATGCAGAATTGCGAAGATTATTGCTCGATAAGCAGGAGCTTCAAGAGATGCTACGAGCTAAAGAGGAGATATTTTCTAAATTGCAGAAAGTTGAGACAACAGAGGTTGCATGTCAAACCGAGGTATGTGATGTCACTTCAAGTTCTGTTCTCTCTCAATATGAAACTAATGTTGGCATGAAAATCCTCACGAAGATGGGGTATAGCGGAGGTGGACTTGGCATAAATGGCCAAGGAATCACCCAACCATTGGAGGTTGTACCAAGACAACCATTTGCAGGTTTGGGTTATCAACAGGAAGAAGGAGAATGCTCGAAGGTAGCTGAAACAAAATTCATCCCTTCATCACCTGATTCCAAGAAAGGAATCAAGCCACCTAGTTTTCATCAATTTGAGGACAAGCCAAGAAGGTATGACAATCATTCAGATTCTACTTTTGCACATAAGGGAAGTGATTGCTTTCATAGATCTGCTAACTATGATGTAGTTAAGCATCATACAAGGAAAGAGTGGGTTAAGAAGACAGATTTGCCCACAAGAAGGGAGTCCAAGAAGAATGAGAACGTTCGAAATCCTCCTATCATGAAGACACGGTGGAATGGGAAACGGTCTAATTTCTGCAATTTCTGCAAAATCAGTGGCCATTGGGAGAAGAAGTGCTGGAAGTTGCACCCCGAAATTCGCCAAGAGTCAAGCAAACATATGGCGAAAGAGCTCGTGAAGAAAGCTCCATTCACCATTCAGAAAACACGCTTACAAGAAAGAAAATCTTGGTTCGAGTTTGGTAAGCATTTCATGATGTTTCTGCAAGTTATATTTCTGATCTTTTGCAAAATTTCGAGTTTTATGGGAGCAGGTATTCGTCTTTTGATGGAAAATTCTCAAAATTCTTCTAACTCGGAATCAAAAAATAATGGAACTATCGCAAAGAGATCAACAAGAGGAATCCAACGACGCTGGAATCACGTCAAACGGCCTCCAGATGGAAAAGTTATTGCAACCTGAAGTTGAAAAGAAAAAAAAAAGGAGGCTGCTGATCGACCTCTAGCTGAATCGGTCAGTAACTTGGGGAATAACCTGTTGTCTAGTGCACTTCGTAAGCCATTAAAGATCAGTTCCATCAAATGCTTTAAGACAAAAGCAATTTTGTGTCTATGAAATTGTCAACAACAACAACCATAAGCTGCAATTACCGGCTTTTGATGCTCTTAGATTCACTCTCTAATGTCTTTTGTGCCCACGCATCAAAATGTGTCGATTTGGTTCCTGCTTTTACAGCTAGATCCTCGACATCTGCCACCATTGTGTCTGTAGTTGCAGGAGTTGCGTTTCTTTTGGTATGGATTTATATGTACATAGGTACAACAGTTGCACAGGCTCTAAAAACTGTCCTCAGGCATTTTGCTTTCTTCTGAATCTATCGCTGTACATGATCGCCGTTCAGTAAAACAGAAATGAGAGCGGACTTTTTTTTTCACGTGAAGATTATGGTCAGCAGCATAAGTCAGGGAATGCAATCCATTTCCCACGATAAATGTGGGCCGGTGGGGAATTCTTGGATTTGGTTTCCGTGATAGAAGTGAATTGCCGGATTTTGTGCCACAAAATCGGCATTTTGGACAATGATAAAGGAGCGATAGTTGATCCGTTGTAACTGCCCATTAATGTTGGAGGATCCCTTCCCGTGATCGGTATGCAGATGTGCTCGAGATCTTCGCCAGGGTTTTTGTAACCAGCTCCCTGGATGGCGCACTGTTCGTTTGTGGGATAGTTGTGTGGAAAAGCAGCGGAGCACCACTGCGTCCTCTCCCAGAGATTCAATGCGTTGACAGTTGGGCAGATCTGTCGGCGTTTTAATTCTTGTTGTCGAGAAATGAACCTTGATGGCTATGAATTAGCAAGAAAGGCAATTGGCTGATTGGAGGTGATCTAGAGTTTCTGGAGCGGATCACTTATAATGATGGTCGTGATCACTATAGACTTTCTCCTAAGCAACTCCGTGATGAATTTGAAAAGCGCAAAGCAGATGCAGTGTTTGTTTTTTTTTTTCAACTTCGAAATCCTATTCACAATGGACATGCCTTGCTAATGACAAACTCTCGCAAACGCTCACATCGATAAGCGCTCTGTAGCTATTTTTAATATGATGATCATACCTGTTTTTGCTATCGCTCTGCAGCTAGTTTTAATATGATGCTGCTTGAAACTTTTATATTTTCTCATCAGGATAAGTTCTGTAAAAAATCACTCGATGAGCTGGTATTGCAGGTGGTTCTGGAGTTATGTCACGAGGAAATGTTGATGCGGCCGCATATCGGGAGCTTCTATGACTGGTCAAACATGACGGACGACGTGTACTGTCAGAGATGTATCTGCTAGGAAAATTATAGATGGTTTTGCTGTGTTATTAAAACACTGAGAAAGCAGTGAATGAAAGGAGCGCTACCAGCAGAGTGAGCGGACAAAGACTCACTCGGTGAGTTTCGATCCCCTTTCCAGTCGAGGAAAGAGCAATTTCTGTGTCTATTCTGCGTGGGCGCGCGGTGCAATTGAGTTTGAGAGAGCTCCTCCTCTCATCTCCTATCCTGTTTCCATTTGATAGTTGGAGGTTTGGGGCGTGTTGAACCATCCCCCTCACAACAACAAATAGATGCACACGCACAAGCAGAAATCATTGCACAGTGCGTTGAACGTAAACCTGGTCCAAATGGTAAATGCGTCATTGCTTTATAGAGAGGACAATACGTCGTGCACCAGGAAGGTGGTGTGAGTTTGTGGAGAATCATCAACGGTATAATATATCTGGGGACACCTGGCTGCAAGTCCTTGAGCTCAGCAGAGTTGTTCATGAGTAACTATGATCCTGAAGGTGCTTGGCCCGTTCTCATTGATGATTTTGTTGAACATGTACAGGAACTCACGCTCCAGTCTTGTTCACAGGCCAGATAGATTTAGTCTTAGATCGGAGAATCTTTTGAATTCTATATCTGATGATTTAAATGGCATGTCTATGTCAAACAAACCTAGTCTTTTTCCAGGCATGAATGTTTCAGCTGGCTTTAAGAGAAGGTCTTCTGCTCCTGCTATTGATGCTACAGAAATGGAAACTGTTAATTGCATCTCTCAAAGGCTTGCAAAAAAAAAAAAAAAAATGCCGAGTCCTTTGTTTCCAAAACGTGTACGTTCAGTTTATTGCTCAGCTGACAATGAACACACAACAAGAGGAGTGTCAACGGAGACTGACCAGAGGATCTCTGAACCTCCACAACTTCCATCTCAGTCAAGTGTAGTTTCGCTGCCAATGCTATGCAATCGTGCACCAGGTGGGTCTTTGTGTGGCAGGTGGAACAACAGTGCTACCTTCAACAACTTGCGAGTTGCAGGTTTATTATGCTTGCAAATCCTCTAAGGCTAGATGGTTTCATTTGCAAGGAACGTAAAATTAGACCAGCATGGGAAGGATTAGCCCTTAATTCTATTCTCTTTATTAAATTCTGAAGGTTTGAGATGGGTTCTATTTTACCCATAGTTCATAATGCGCATTTTTGTAATGGAGGATTCGCTTTCTGTTTTTTTTAACATTAATGCATGGGGCATACATATGTTAAAAGGGGTTTTTTTTTTGAACAATTTGTATATTGTTCCTTTGAGCGCATATTTGTCACATTACAATTACGTTGTAATTGCCATATAAAAAGCCATAATTGTCATCATATTTTGGCATCAGAAATTTGGCATGTAAGTTGTCAATTTCCATGTAAGAGGCCATGGTTGGCATTAAATTTTTTTTTTTTTTGCATTGTTGAATGTCATGTAAAAGGCCAAAGTGGCCAATGATAAAAGAGACGATGTAAATTATGCTTATGAAGCATTGGAAAGGGATTGTTTTTAGCCACTTTTATGTAAAGGAGAGTGAGAGTGAGAGGCGTATTTTTTTTTTTTTTTACGCATTAAGCCTTGTTGGCTTCTTTGTAATCAGGTTGAATGAGGCAATTTGTCTAAGCCATTTTGGCATGTAAACTTGACCAATGAACCCTTGGCAAGTGTTGTAAACAGGTATGATCAGCTACAGGTTGCAGCTTTATGCAGATGTGGACTTTTGCATTCCGATTCTGAAGGACTAAGGTGAAGGGATCTTGCAGGAATGTGCCTTTTCAGGCATTTGTGTTGCAACAGTTGCAGGTGTTGGCATTATCTTCCGATTCCGAAGAACAGTGGGTGAAGGAGTCATGATGGAATTTGCCTTTCAGAGACATTTGCATACAGTTGAGTTGATTGAAGCTGATACTTTTGGAGACCAAAAGTTTTCTTTTCGGGGAGGTTTGATCCAGGAGGATCTCCACCAACAAAGAAGTTTGCTTATGCACCATGAAGACACTTTATGATGGGTGACAAAGTAATGAGTGAATTAATTCATTATTTCATTTAAAAATTATGAAGTGGATAATGTTTTAAAGTGAGTGGAAAATGACTCACCAAAATATTCACTTATTATTCCATTTGAGAAATTAGTTTTATGTGAGAATTGGCCTCACAACTAATTTGCTATTTCTCATTGAGAGGTTGAGCTTTCTTGGCATGGATAAGATCCTTGAAGTTGGGTTTGCCATTTTTGCCTTGAGTAAGTTTTGAAGTCCTAGAATCATGGAGTTTGTCTTTCCTTAAAATGTCTTGAGATCCTACTATTGTGGATTGGGAAGTTATGGGGAAAAACTATATAAACTCATGATGTGAGCCTTTGAAGGGGAGGAGAAAGGATAGGAAACTTAGCCTTTGAAAGCCATAGTGCTTGGCTAATGCTCAGCCATGGAGCTGGAATGTATGAAAGCTTAATTTGAAGATGAAATATAAAGGATCTGCCTTCCAATTGAAGCAGGTCCGGAGATGTAACCCCAGTGAGTTGGACGGGTGAAATCCATTATCAATTTGGTTGTCTTTCGCTTATGTGTTATGTGCTTCCTGATTATGTTTAATTCATGTTAATATGTGTATGCTCTAACATGCTCATTTGAACCTGTATAAGCCATAGTCGTTTTAAAAGATCTTAGTACCGTTCGCGTGATGGTTGGGTAGTACTCGACTCGTGATCGGATCACCAACGATCCTTGGTACGGTGATATCCTTACTTACTTGCGAACCCAAAATTTCGCCCTTCACCTTGATTGTGATGCTCAATGATGTATCCGACACCAAGCCTCTCGCTACCTTTTAATCAACGATGACCTTTATCGTCGCGGCGTAGATACTGTCCTTCGTCGTTGCCTCACCCATGCTGAAGCCAAGCAAGTCCTAAATTCCTGTCATAGTGGCGCTTGTGGCGGCCACCTTTCCAGCCTCGCCACCACCCAAAAAATCATGCGTGCTGGGTATTTTTGGCCTTCTCTCTTCAGTGATTGCATTGAAGCAGTAAAACACTGTTCCAATTGCCAACATTTCGCCCCCAAGGCACGAGCTCCTCCCGCTCCTCTCCATCCTGTCGTCATAGCTGGTCCTTTTTGTAAATGGGCCATCGACTTTATGGAATGTCGACCTCCATCTACTAGTAACCATAAATATATCATCGTGGCGGTTGACTATTTCACTAAATGGGCCAAAGCTATGCCTACGTTCAACAATACGGCAGCCATTGTAGCCCTCTTTTTCTTTAATCATGTCATTGCTCGCTTCGGCATCCCCAAACAGTTAGTCTCAGACCATGGCCGAAATTTCAAAGACCAGATTTGGCATGAGCTCTCCTCCTTATTAGGTTTTGAACACCAATATTCATCTTCCTATTAACCCCAAGGTAATGGTCAAGTTGAGGCGGTTAACAAAATTCTTAAGACCATGCTTCAACGCACGGTGAATAAGCACAAAACCAATTGGCATCTCATGCTCTTCCCTACTTTGTGGGCCTATCATACTTCTATTAAAACCGCCACCGGTTTCACTCCTTTCCACCTTGTCTTTGGCGAGGAGGTCGTCTTACCAATCGAGTGTGAAATCCCTTCCCTTCACTTGGCCGTCAAACTTCTCCCTGATACCCAACCTCTAGAACAACGACTTATCATGCTTGAGCATGCCTCTGAAGACCATCGTGTTGCACTACAAACTCTCAAAGCGGTCAAAACGCGCATCAACGCTCAGTATGACCGAAAAGCACAGCCTCACACCTTTCATGAAGGTGACCTTGTTCTAGTATACGACCAAGCCCACGATACCCTTGGTCATGGGAAGTTCCCCTCATTGTGGCTAGGTCCTTACATCATCAGTAAAGATCTTGGGAAGGGAGCATATCTTTTAGAGGACTTTGAAGGCCACCCCCTTCCTAATCCTCGCAATGCACTCTATCGTAAGAGATATTACCCTTAGCATTTCCCACTCGAAATGCATGTTTTATCTCCTTGTAGATAGCCAGCATAGGTTTGTTTTTTCATATTCACTACTTCACCAGGACACATGTTGCCCACAAAGACTTTTTTTCCCTCTTCTACAAATCAAATTTCCTCACTTACAGCACTTTGCTTTGGGTCACCACTTGGCCTTCATACTTATTCGTGTTTGTGTCAATTTCTGTCATGAGATACCATTTTGTACTCTTGTTTTTCGGGTCCCCCTTGGACCTTTCATCATTTCTTCATCATCATTTGTGGTTATTTGTTCGTCGCTCTACTATTTTCCCTCGTTCCCTAGTCGGGGTTCCCTTATTGCCTCACCTATGGCAGACCTACTTCTATCGACATCAGCCCATTTACTCCAGAAGTCAGGTCTAGGGGGTAGTGTACCTTGGTTCGAGCTCTTCCTAGCATGATCGTGATATATACACTTGATGGTCCAGTGACGCAATAGCAGCTATTAGTGATTCCCGGGCATGTGTGAGATGTCTCAACCCTCATGAGGGGGTGGCCCTGCAGAGAGCCCCCCACATGCCCGGCTGACTTCATTTCCACCCTTGATGCAGCTTCTCCCATTTGATGATATCAGCCTCAACCGCTTATGATGCCCCTTCGATTTTCACGTATCAGTCAGAGTTTCCGAGACCTTCCCCACGTGTAGGGGGCATTTGGGTGTATTTGTATCTCATGTACTACCATATTATTGTATAAGTCCTGACGATTATTCCAGGCATCACATGTATGTGGGATTCATCATGTTATTTATCTGGCTCATGTTTAGGCCAGCACATGCTTCATTATGGCGTTCCGTGGTTTTCTGGGCGCCTTATTCTTTGTACTTTGTCTCGGCGGGCATAGGTATGCCTCCCCCGCCACCTTTAACACAGGTACCACTTCATACACTAGAGACTTGTTGCACCTGTAAGTCTCATCTCCTCAGGGTCTAGTCCTTTAGCACATCAGACAACATTACACTTCTCTCTCTCACTTCCCTTTTGATATCTAGTGATTGAGTTCTTACAACGTACTTCGGTCATGCAATTTGCTCCTAACACTCGTACGTTGGGGGACAATCTGTTACACCATTTTTTTGGTCATCTAACCTATTATTATTAGATGAACCCAAGTACACCATGTAAGACCAATTTTACCCTAAGTAAAATTGCTTTCACCATATAAAATAACTTATTTGGTCATATTTAACCCAAAACAAGGAAATTAATTAAATAAATCCTTATTTATTTACTTATTTCCTAAGAACAAGTTATTTAAATCATTATTTAAAAAATATTCTTAGTTAAATTTGACTAAATCATCCACAAATAATTAAATAACCATTATTTATTTAATTATATTCCCATCATTCCCCTAAAATGATAAATAAATCATTTATTTATTTATTATTTATAAATAAAGGAATTGACCCAAGTCAAGAATCCTTTTCCCTCCAACAAATATAATAAAATATTCCTAAAGGTGCTTCTAGAATTCGATTAATAATATTTTATTCATGCACCGAGTTCTAGACCGCCCCAATATTTTGTTATAAATAGGGGGGTTTTCCCCATTCATTAGCCACCTTCATTGCATTAGATCACTCTGGATCTACTCTTGGTCACCATTTTCCATTTTTGTTTTATGAACTCCCATTGAGTTCCATGTTTGTTTTTCTACACCAATAAGAGAGAGGAATTTTAGATTTGAAACACTGAGGACTTCCAAGAACCCATCCCACAGAGGAGAACCGGAAAACACCTTTCTTGTTTTCCTCTCAGGTGCCCCATTCTTTAATATAATACAAATCATTCTTTTAAACACTTTGTTCTTGTCTTGTCTATTGGATGCATGGAGCCATATTATATTTTATCTGCTTAATGTCTTTTTGTGCTTAGATCTAAATTTGTGCAGCAGACTTAAAGATATTTTGCAGCCATAATCGATGTTAGGGCTATTTTTTATGCGTAGATAAAGTGATCTTTTATGACGAAAGATTCATACTAACAATATCGATAATCTGTTAATGTCATATTTGTCCATCTCTCATTTTTCCAACACAACATGACATTCATTTAATTCCTTACAACCCTTCGTTCAAGAACAATGCCAACTTGTCATCTTGACCACTCGAACGTTGCTACGTGATGCATTTATATTTGTAATAACCAGAGGTTGGTGTTGAATTTGAATCCTACGTGACATTTATACTTTGATCTTCTACGTGAGATAATCATCCAACTTGGAAATACTTACACATGCTTTTATTTTGGAATTTACTCACCATTATGCCTTAAGCCTCGATCATAACATGCCATTTTTAATTTTCCCACGAACTTTTAGGGGTATTGAACATGTATGGATCCTCCATTTACAATTGTTACCTTTAAAACTACCTAAAATTATTGCTGGAAGCCGAAGAGGAAAAGGGAGATTCTTGGACTGCAAAGTAATTGAGTTTTGCATGTCAAACCATCAAGTATGCTTGAAAATGAGTAACTATTTCAATTGTTAATGGGTTGAAGTTACATCGAGTTTTATTTCCCTGTCCTTGTTCTTGTAGGAATTTACAGGGTAAGTTCCGTAGATCAAGAACCAAAGGTCACCACTCACAAAAAGATCACAAATCAGTACACCAGTATAATCACATGGTTAAAACCCTCAAAGAGGGAAACAGTCCATGCCCTGAGCCAACGCGACCACTTCAAGGAATTTATTAATATAAAAGAAAAGTTACATATGTTTCTCTCATAAACGGTTGCCGGACAAATGACCCTCCATGCTCTTTAAAAAGAGATCATGGACCAATCGGGTGTTAAGCCACGGATCAAGTGCCATTAATACCGAGGTGAGAGATAACCATTGGATCACTACAAATCGTTACCATCGGATTATAAGTTACAAATGTACATAGTAAAGAAACACATTTTACCTAACCCTACACTAGACTAAGCTATTCTTAACTATTTCCTATGTGTCAAAATATCCTAACATCCCCCCTTAAGAACAACTTGGGATAGGATTGAAGGATTTACAAAGGTGACACAAAAGGAGCCTATTTCCTATGTGTCAAAATATCCTAACATCCCCCCTTAAGAACAAATTAGGATAGGATTGAAGGATTTACAAAGGTGACACAATAGGAGAAGGAAGGAGGCATTAGAGCCTATCCCCCCTTAATGAAAACTTTCCTGAACTCCAAGCATGGATCGAAGTTTGGTAAACTTCGCTTCTGTGAGAGCCTTTGTAAAGATATCGGCTACTTGATCATTGGTCGGACAATACTGCACTTCAAGAACACGATCATGAATGAGCTTTTTGATGAAGTGTATGTAGAGTTCAATGTGTTTCATACGCTGATGCTCAACTGGATCTTTACATAGCTGAATGGCACTCTGATTATCACACCAAAGTGTAGTTGGATGCTGCTGATGAAGACCAAATTCAGACAGGATCTGACGAAGCCACATGGCTTCCTTGCTGGCTTCAACTACACCACGATACTCTGCTTCTACTGAAGAAAGGGAGATGGCACTTTGTTTCTTACAAGACAAAGTAATAGGTCCTGAACCAAGAGTGAATACATATCTTGCAGTGGACTTCCGATCATCAGGGTCACCAGCCCAATCAGAATCAGTGAAACCAATCAACAAGGGAGATGCTCCTGCACTGTAATGAATCTCGAACTGAACTATACCTCGAATATATCGAAGTATTCTTTTAGCTGCTTTCCAGTGACTTTCATGAGGTTGGTGCATAAACCGAGCGACAAGACCAACGGCAAAGGAAAGGTCAGGACGGGTATGGGTTAGATACAGAAGTTTACCAACAAGTTGACGATATAAGGTAGCATCAACTTTAGGGGTAGTACAAGTGACTGAAAGCTTGACTCCAGACTGAAAGGGAGAAGGGGTTGGCTTACAGTCTTCCATGTGAAAGTGGTGTAGAAGATCACAGGCATACTTGGATTGAGAGAGGGTAATGCCTTCCTTGGATTGCAAGACTTGAAGACCAAGGAAATAATGCAAGTGTCCTAAGTCTGTCATTTCAAACTTATTTTTGAGGCTAGACTTCACATGGTTTATATGGTTTGGATCACTACCAGTAAGGATAAGATCATCAACATAAAGAACAAGTATGGTGAAGGAATTACCCACTTTCTTGGTGTAGACAGTGTTGTCAGAATGACACCTAGAAAAGCCATTATCTAAGAGAAATCTATCCATTTTGGCATACCACGCCCGAGGAGCTTGTTTGAGACCATAGAGAGACTTCCTAAAGCGACTAAAAAGGCTGGGGTATTTTTGGATAAAGCCAGGGGGTTGTTCCATGTAGATTTCTTCATGAAAATATCCATGTAAGAAGGCGGATTTAACATCCATCTGATGGACTTCCCATTTAAAGGAGGCAGCAAGGGAAAGAACAAGGCAGATTGAATTCATTTTGGCAACAGGGGAGAAGGTTTCAGTATAGTCAATGCCTTCAACTTGTGAAAAACCTTTAGCAACAAGACAAGATTTATGTCTATCCACTTTTCCATCTGGTCCAAACTTTGTTTTGTAAACCCATCTGCATCTGACAAGTTTTCTTCCTTTTGGAAGAGGAACAAGATCCCAAGTATTTTTTTCCAATAAGGAATGATACTCTTCATTCATAGCTTCATCCCAATCTAGATGACTGGAGGCTTCTTCAAAGGTTTCTGGATCAAGTTTTTCTAGAACTTGAGCCAATAAGGAAGAATCTCTTTCAAACTGAGAACATGTACATCGTCGATCGGCAAGGTCACCTACAAGAGAACCTGCTGCATCCCGAGTAGAGCGAACCCATCTTGGAAGCGGTGGAGTATAAGGAAAAATTTCACGAGATGGAGGAGGATTTTTATCCTCACTCTCATCATCTGAACTAGAAGGAATGCTATTAAAAATAGAAGAGAGAGAGAGAGGTGGCACATATTCCGAATCAGGCTCACATGCCAAAGGTGGCACACCCGCCGAACTAGGCTCGTAGGCCGATATATTTTCATCAAACTTTACATCTCTTCTAATGATAATATTTTTGGATTTTGGTTGAAGAAATCTATATCCTTTCACATCTTCATAATATCCAACAAAAATACATTTTTCACTCTTAGGTTCTAAGGCTTTATGTTTCGCATCTAGAATATGGGCCCAAGCATCACTTCCAAAAACACGAAAGTGACTTACATCTAGTTTGATTGAGCTCCAAGCTTCTTCTGGAGTTATATTCTTTAAAACCTTAGTAGGGGTGCGATTTACTATGTAATTTTCACAGTTAATGGCTTTTTCCCAAAAATTGAGACCAAGTCCTTTGGATTGAAGCATACAATTAGCCATTTCTTTTAAGGTGTGATTCTTCCTTTCAGCTACACCATTTTATTGTGGAGTATATGGAACAGTATGTTGCAATTGAATGCCATGCTTAGTGCAGAAGTTGATAAATTTTTTGTTAACATATTCTCCGCCATTGTCTGATCTTAACTTAAGAATTTGATGTCCAAATTGTTTCTTAAAAAAGGCCTTAAAGTCCAAGAACATGTTAAAAACTTCACTCTTGAGTTTTAAGAAATATACCCAAGTGCGTCTGGAAAAATCATCAATGAAAGTTAAGAAGTACTTGCAACCAGAGAAAGAAACAATAGGAAGTGGACCACATATATCACTGTGCACAAGCTGCAAAGGGAAAGAAGTGTGCCAAGAGGAACGTTTGTCAAAACTATCCCGATGATGTTTTCCGAGTACACATCCGGAGCAAACACCATCTTGGCAAGATACCATGGAAGGCCCATCACCATATTTTCCTTACATAGATTTTGAAGAGAGAGACAGTTTAAGTGACCAAATTGATCATGCCAAATTTTTCTCACATCATCATTATGAGCAAAAAAAACAGAGGGAAGATATGATGACCCAAAGTTGTCAAACTTATACAACCTTTTGGAATCATCAGCAATGCCAGTAGCTAAAATATGTTTAAGAATTTTGAGGTCCTTGATCACAACATCAGGAGGTGATAATTCTAATATTTTCCCTTCACCTGAATGAGTTATCTAATAAATAGATAGAAGGTTGCATGACAAGGTAGGAACACATAGTACATCATTAAACTAACCATTATCTAGATGAATGGTTCCAGACCCTACAACACTAAGAGATTTATCATCACCAACATAAATATGTTGGGTGTTACAATCATTTAAAGAAGAAAACATGGCTTTATTTTTGGCCATGTGGTAAGAAGCTCTAGAATCAATGAGCCACTCATGAGAAGGAGAAAAGGAAGATACATTTAACGCATAACCAAATCTTGATGCTTGACAACCGCAAGAAGAAAGTGCCATGCCTGAAGATGAAGGTGAAGAGTGCTCCAAATTGATGTTGTGCTTCTTCATTGCTGCGTCTAAGGCTTCCATATTCTTAAAACATTTGGACTCTATATGTCCATCCCGGTTGCAAAATTTGCAATGTCTCTCTGTCTTCTTCCCTTTGTTTTGATTTGCCTTATTATTTTGATGATTTGAGTTTTCAGTTTGTGGCTGAAATTTCTTAGGGCCCTTGTTTGGTTTAGGACCATATTTTTTAGGATACTGCTTCTTGGGACTCTTTTGATATGGTTTTTTTTGGGCTGCTAAGGCTTTCTTAGAAGCGTTTCCAGCAGTGATAAGACTAAGGTGTAAAAGTGTTTCTTGTTCTCTTATCAAAGAATCACAAAAGGCATCAAAAGAGAGATTCTTGTAGGTGGTTCCTGAAGAAATGATGGCTTCTCTGGTGGAATGGAAGGCGGAAACAAATACAGAGTATGCAGGACCAAGCTTAGCAATAATGCAATAGATGAGGCTACCATCTTCCTTTTTGACCTTACACCCTTCTAAAAGAAGTCTAAGAGTCTTGAATTTTGACAAAAATTCTTCAATAGAGGAGAAATTATTAGGGTCCAAAGTAAGCAACTCATTTTCAAGTTGATGGGCCCTGATTTGATTTTGAATACCAAAAACATTATTTAACTTTTCTAGGGCTTTATCAGGGGTGTCAATGTCAAGGATGTGAAATCAAATATCTTGAGCAATGGACATTCCTATCAACTCTCATTCTTGATCTTGTCTATTTCCCCATTTAGGAACTTTATCCTCATCAGAAGGTTTAGTTTCTTGTCTTGTGGCTATTCTATAAAGCCCTTTACTTCTAAGTATATCTACCATGTGAGGCAACCATTGAAAATAATTAGTGCTGTTAAGAATAACCGGGCATGCAATTTCCCTTTTTTTTTTTAAATTGAAGCTGAGAAAAGCTGAAACTAACTACTCCAATGGAAAGATCTCGAAAAATAAGGCCGTTTAAAAAAAAACAGCTTCCGGATGAAGAAGTTATGCCTTTTGAAAAATCTGAGATGTAGATGCTGAATAGTTACGGGAACGAGATGAAGTGCGGCTTTTAAAAAAAAAAAAATCCACCCTTTTGAACAAAATCTTTTTACAAAAGAAGCTTGAGAAGAAGACTTGAACCCAAGACCTCTATTCTCATAAACTAACCCCTCACCAAGTGATATAGTAAAAGGATCATGTTATTTTAGAAATGAGGAAGGGGGGATTATTATTATTATTATTATTATTATTATTATTATTATTATTATTATTATTATTATTATTATTATTATTATTATTATTATTATTATTATTATTATTATTATTCTTCTTCTTCTTCTTCTTCTTCTTCTTCTTCTTCGGTGTGCGTGCCTTTTCCTGCACAAAAAACGCAAAAAAAGAGAAAAAAAAAAATGAAGTGCAAAGCCTTACGGCAGAATGTTAGATTCTCGGTTAGCCTTACTAGCAAAGCCTTACTAGCAACTATCACTTTTTTTACTATTTCTGATTTCCCGAGATCACACAAAGACATGGGGAAAGAGCATACGTAGCAAAAAAAATCCCTTTTTCATGTTTCTGATTTGCCAAGATCGCACGGAGCGCATAGAAAAGAGCGTACATAGAGAAGAGGGTATAGATCTGGCAAATAAATAAAACCTTAATACAGACCAAATTTAAAAAAAAATACAAAACTATTAACAAATATCACTGCAAAATAGATGCTTTATACCTCCAAATCTAAACTGACATAACTTGGGTAGCTGGAAACCTTTTCGCATGAAACGAAAGGTGTTTCTCACTATAACAGACGCTCCAAACACAACCGAGCAGTTCTCCAAGCCCAAAAATGTTCAGAAATAGAAGATCTACAAAACGGCATTCGCATGCAATCAAACCGACTTCGGATTTTGATCAACAACGAACGTGGCCTTCAAAATAGCTCTGATACCATGTAGGAATTTACAAGGTAAGTTCCATAGATCAAGAACCAAAGGTCACCGCTCACAAAAAAATCACAAATTAGTACACCAGTATAATCACGTGGTTAAAACCCTCAAAGAGGGAAACAGTCCACCCCCTGAGCCAACGCAGCCACTTTAGGGAATTTATTAATATAAAAGAAAAGTTACATATGTTTCTCTCATAAACGGTTACTAAGTAAATGACCCTCCATGCTCTTTAAATAGACATCATGGACCAATCGAGGGTTAAGCCATGGATCAAGCGTCGTTAATACCGAGGTGAGAGAGAACCGTCGGATCACTACAAATCGTGACCGTCGGATTATAAGTTACAAATGTACATGGTAAAGAAACACACTTTACCTAACCCTCCACTAGACTAAGTTATTCTTAACTATTTCCTATGTGTCGGAATATCCTAACAGTTCTTTCTTGTGTTTGTTTGCTAATTTCTTAATAACGTCTCAAAACTCCTTTAAAATCCTTCGTTTGAAATTTAAATCCGCTCTTTATTCATTCATGGGCATTTCAAAGTTCATAAAACTTGTTTCTATTTAAAATATTTACTTTGCATTCTTGTATGAAGCTAATACTTATTTGCATGCAAAGGAAAAACGTCTTGTTCTTCCTTGTGTTTGTTTGCTAATTGCTTAATAACGTCTCAAAACTCCTCTAAAATCCTTCTTTTGAAATTTAAATATGCTCTTAAATTTGCTCTTTATTCATTCATGAGCATTTCAAAGTTCATAAAACTTTTTTCTATTTAAAATATTTACTTTGCATGCTTGTATGAAGCTAATACTTATTTTCATGCAAAGGAAAAACATCTTCATGAAGTATTTGCATAGTTTTGTCTTGTCCTACTGCCTTCTCTGCTAACTGTTCTTATGCCATGCAGTGTGAGCCCTTAAGAATTAAGTCTGAGGTACAAAAACAACTTTTTGTATTTTTTTAACTTCCTAAATTGGTGTGTATCCCCCCCCCCCCCCACATTTTGAAATTTCCATTGTATTTAGCTTTTGAACAAGTTGCAAATTTATATTGACCTACAAGGACCGTCTTCCTTAAGAATTAAGTCTTGGTACAAAAATACTTTTTTGTTTTTTTTTTAACTTCCTAAATTGGTGTCAATCCCCCCACATTTTGAAATTTCCTTTGTATTTAGCTTTTGAACAAGTTGCAAATTTATATTGACCTACAAGGACTGTCTTTATACGCTTTCGCCCTGAATTTTTTTTTTTTTTTTTTTCATATTTCTTCATTCAAAGACTGGGATTGTAGCATGTATTTCTTACTTTGTTATACACCTTATTCAAAAATAAGAATGCATACGAAATAATGCATCTCAAGTAATTTAATGTGTAGGCCCTATTTTTGTTTTATATTAGAATTTCCAAAAGGGTTTTGTGTATAATCATGGTTTATTGTTCTTTTATTCTTAACCCACAATTTACTTATTTCCGTAATAGCAAGTTATCCCTATGTTAATCTTAACATGTTGTTTATATTTCTCTCTAGATATAAAATAAAACCCTATAGTGCAACTTTTTTCCATTACACTATATATATATATATATATATATATATATATATATATATATATATATATATATATATACTTCCAGGGAGCCCTTGAGACCCTAGGGTCTTGGGCACAAAACCATGTCAATGTTATTATGGAATTAACTGATGCTTTCTCTTCATGGCCTGGGCAAGACAAGTTTCTAATATCATCAATTCATTTACAAATTCAGAACTTCCTTATTACTTTTCTACAAGACAAAAATCATGGTTGTTTTTCATGTCTCTATTTTTTCAATGAAAAAAATGGGAATTCATTTGTTTCAATTCATTTTGATAGCCCTGTCATCTCTTTCCTTTTGTGAGCCATATACGCTCCAAGTCCACAATCTCACTATAAGAAGATAGTCCATGTATCTTTATCAAAGAATTTTACCTTTTTATGTCTGCTAATTGTATACACCTCTTAGCGCCATATTAAACCAAACTGATACGATTTTAAATTAAAAAGGGGGGGCCTGTGTTTTATGTCTAGTTATTTTCTCATTAAATATGAGATGTTTATCAGTAATGTGTTATTATGATATATCTAGCCTCTGTAAAATTCAAATATGTTTAGAATATTTCAATATTGTCACCCTATCAATAATTATACAATGTAAAATTTTCTTTATTGATTGCAAATGAGTTCTAATGATGCATTAAGTTGTTATCCATTTGCATGAAAAATTTCTCCCAATTATATGTTATTCAAAAACTCTTGTAATAGTAGATTTATTTGTATTGGAATATTTTATTTTGCCATGACCTGCATAATTTTTCTTTTCCAGCATGAGATTTTATAATCAAAATAGAGGTAGGAGAAGAAATAATAGAGATATATTGATGGGGATAAGAAGGGATAGAAGGCCTAGATTTTATGTCCATTTTGATGGGGATTCAGAAGAATTGAGACAACTGCTCCAAATTAGCATTGTAAATTTAACTAGCTAACATACTTCTCAGCCTCTGCAACCTTCCATCAGTAGCATACCTACTATTGGTATCCCAATGCCACCTCATATTTCAATGCCACTTGTAGACCCTTCCAATTATTGTAGTCAGAACATCATTGAGCCACAACCATTGTGTTCGGTTTAGGGATGGCCAACAACTTCATTTCCTCCCCCTCCTCCCCCTCATGAACCTCATGTATCACATTATTTACAATTAGTTTCCTCTCATGTTCTCCCCACTACACAACCAACAACATGCCATCAACCCTCCTCAACATGTTTCCAAACATGAAAAGCAAAAGGTTCAATTCAGGAGATCAAACTCCTCTCATGGTTCTTCTCACTGTGTCACATCACATCCCCACTTGTGGGAGCATCAAGTTGAGAGTGCATCTTATCACAGACCATAATGAAAACTTATTAATGTTTTCAGATTTATTTTTATGTATGGATGGATCATGCCTCATTTTTTCTATTGTCTCAATTTATTTTCTCAACACTTATTCACACATACTTATGACACAATTTATATGCATATATGTATAGTTTACAACACTTATTTATGGATGACATCTTTGGAATCTTAGGGTATGTATATATATATATATATATATATATATATATATATATATATATGCAATTTGGAAAATATGCATGCATACATATGTGTTTGTTAATTATCATGATGTTCAATGATGGAGAGACAAGGTGTTTTTTAGGAGACATTAGGTGTTTATATTTTCTCCATTAGAGAAATTTTGAGATCTAAAATGGGTTTCCTAAGGAATATTATAAAATAATAGTGGAAATAATAAAATAATAATAGATTACATCATCAAATTTTAGAGGGGAAAAATAAAAATTAAAAAAAAAATTCAACTCGTATTTTCAACTTATCTCCCTACAGTTTTACTCAAATATCGAGCAGGGGCACTCATTGGATGCAGAATTTAATTCTTCAACTAAGGAGTACCCATGTTGCATACTTTTGATGGACTCTGGTTCACAAAAAATGAGAAATACATGAGAAAACATTATTGCAATCATGTTTTTCATGTATCTTTCATTTTAATTGTAGTGGGGTCCATTAAAAGTATGTAACACTGGTACTCCTTGGATGAGGAATTAAATTTTGCATCCAATGAGTGCTCCCACTAGAAATTTGAGTAAAACAGTAGGGAGATAAGTTAAAAATATGAATTGAAAAAAGTATTTTTTTTTTAGTTTTTGTTTTTTATTCTTTTTTACTTTTTTACTCTAAAAAAGGTGAATCATCCCCCATGGTTGAGAGCATATACTTGAATCATATTGGTTCTTATAAAGTTTATTTTTGTTGTACATTTTTTTTTAGGTCTACTTTAGACCTCAAAAATTCTTTAATGCATTTGATGATGACTATTTCTACATGGATATATTCGATGGTGATGCCTTGTTTTCATATTGAAGGCATAAGGGATGTATTTTCTTATACTACATGTTCTAAAACAACATTATTTATTTTATTTTGTTTTGTTTGGAGGTATATGGCACATGTGGTTTATGCTTATTTTATTATTGATGATTAAAAATTTATAACGAGAAGTCATATTAAATGGCTTATTTTATGAATTAAGGGGTCTCGCCTACTAGGAAATTTAAATATAATGATTCATAAAGTTAATTTCATTTAACTTTCCCTTTAGAAGCATCATCCTTGTATTCTAATCAACAGTTGATTAGAAAATAAAACACAACTAACCCCAAAGGGAGTTCAACTCCCAAACTTCTTTGAGGAGGAATAAATGATATGAATGGAATATTAGTGTTTGTTGTGCTAAGATCCAATTCATAATATAAACAAAGTGCTTGAGGATTATGAAGTAAATTGCAAGTTAACCATGATTTTTATGTGTTTTTTGTGTAAATTTCTTGCTCAAATTAACATATATAAAACAGTGAACAACATCATCTAACAAACATGAACTTCACCATAAACATTAACACAACAGCACATGATGAAGAAGTTCACCCCGCCTGGGCTACATCTCCTTGGTCCAGCTTCCAATGGCTTGGCCCTATTCTATTATGCTCAAAAGTGTGACTACAAGTGTTTAAAATTCTCACATAGCTCTAAAACCGATTCCATCAGCTCCAGAATGCCAAAAAATTCCTGTGTAGCCTCTTTTTGCATTGAATTTGGTCAAAAATTGATCAAGTTATGACTTCCCCTAGCTTTTGCACTATTCACTCCACATTTTCCACAAAATTAGGCACCTAACCTACAAATCTGCCTAGAATTCCGCTAACTAGGTGCCAAATTGCCCAAATATTGGGTGAAATTGATGTTGCGCCAATTTTCCCATTAAGGCCTAAAATTTGGATATAAAACCATTAACATATAGTTTAATACAAAAATAATAATAATAATAAATAAATAAATAAAATTATATTAAAAATTTCGTGCGGTTAATCCGCTAACCGTCGGACTTAGCATTAAGTGTGGACACATATGGCAGTTGGCATTTACAGTTATGGTTATGGATTGTTGGGGGGAGGGGGGACACAGGGCTAGCCTCCCGCCCGCGGCGGTGACCAGGGTTGGGGCTAGACCCCGACCCCCTCCTCCCATGGTGGAATACATATGAAAATAAAATAAAGTGGAAACCAATGTATAGTAAGGAACATAGCACGTGTGCAGTGGTAATGGGTTAGGCTTGTGGCGGTGACATCTTATGTTTGACCCCCACCCACTCTGCTTGGACTTCAAAATAATTTTGGTGGCCCTCGAGCTACCACATGGCAGCCTGTGATTGGCCACCTAAAGAACTTATCAAAATCTACCATATCAAACCAATGACAACATGCCACCTGGCATCACCTTATTCGATGAAGAAAATCCATTGACCAAGTCAGCCTGCCACTTTGCTTGCCTAGTGAGTAGTACAGACTTTGAATGGGTTGTCCTGCATTTTTTTTTTTTTTTTCTTTTTTGACAAAGTGGACAGAACATGTTTCTGGGAGCATATGGTGCCAGTTTTAGCAAAATGAGTTGCGTCAGATTCAGAACAACCAGATCTACACGATTGTTCAAGTTCCACACCATTTTGAGAACTTTCATTTTTTAGCATAATTTTGAGCACCTGATCACTCCTCCCCACTTGAAGCTTTTGGACCCCAAAAGATCACTTTTAGTTTCTTAATAGATGAGGGTACAGTTCCCTCACCTTTCCAATCTCAATCCATTGGGCCTTAGAAGGATTTGTGCTTTTGATCCCCACACGAAGGTAGTCTACACTCCCTTTTTTTGATGTCCTTGTTCTTCTGTCAAGAATGGTATATTGAAAATCTCATCAAGGTATTCTGGAGAAAAATCCTCAATAGAAGGAATCTGAACCTGTTCTCCTTGATATTCAATCAAAGGAGGCTCATACAACCCCAAGTTCTCAACATTAACAACAGAGTAAATTAGCATGTATGAAGTAAAATCTAACTCAAAGGCACTTTCACCAATCGTTTCCAAAATTTTGAAAGGCCCATAATCGATTGGTTTCAGTTTTTTACCTTCCCCTTGAAGTCTCCTTTTTCTAATGTGAAGCCAAACTTCGTCACCAAATTGGAACTTGTGATCTACACTATGCTTGTCGTACCTTGCTTTGTACTTGCCTTGGCTCTTCTCAAGTTGATCTTGAACTATTTGATGTTCAACTAGATTTGTTTAATGAAATTCTTGGATTTTTCTATGGCGTTATGGCCATAAATAGAAACATCCTTCCCAAAAATTAAATCCAGTGGCGATCTAGGAAAGTATCCAAGACATGCCTCAAATGGTGATGTTTGTGTAGAGGAGTGTTTTCCGCGGTTGTAATCATGTTGAATGTAGTGCAAGTTTTCATCCCACAACTTAGGATTCTTGTTATAGTATCATCGAAGAGGATGTATGATTGTTCGATTGACCACCTTGGTTTGACCATATGTTTGTGGATGAAAGGTTGTACTCTTTTTCAACTTGGTATCCATCAAGTACCACAAACTTGACCAAAAATTCCCAAAAAATCAAGAATCTTGATCACTAACAATGGATGTGGGCAATCCAAAATGAACCCAAACGTGATGAAATTAGAATAAGTGATATGTTTTTTCAACTGTGATTTTATTTTTACATGGCATTAATATACACATCTTGTTGAGCCTATCCACAACTACATACAAATAATCATGACCTCTTTTTGACAATGAAATACCTCCGACAAAATCCATAGAAACACTCTCCCAGGGACAGGAAGGTATGGCAAGTGGTGTGTACAATCCTAATTTCATATTTCTAGGCTTACTTACTACACATAATGAACAACCTTTAATGAAACACGACACACATTCAAGCATACGAGGCCAATAAAAATACCTCTGAAGATATGCCACTATTTTTCTTACACTGAAATGTCCAGCAATAAGAGAAGTGTGTGCTTCTCTTATGACACTCACTCTCTCCCCCTATGGAATACAAAGCTTGCCCAAATTATAAAACAATTTATTATGTACATGGTAATCCAATTCCTCTACTTGGTTGCCTTGACTCAAGTTTGCATAAACATATTGAAAGTCATTATCAAATGCATATTGCTCACCATAACTTTCATGCAAAACATAATTATGATTGAGTAAAGTAGTTGCACTAACAATAGGCCTAGAAATCATATCAACAACCTAGTTGTATATACCTTTCTTATACCTTATGACCAAGTGGAATTGTTGTAGGAAACCTATCCATCGAAAATTCCTTGACTGCTGCAACTTAGTTTGTGATTGCAAGTATTGCAATGGTTGGTGGTCAGTGTGTATGATGGTTTCCTTTCCCATCACATAGTGTTTCCACTTTTTCACACTTTAAACCAATGCATAAAGCTCCTTGTCATAAGTAGGATAGTTAATCACTACACCATTGAAAGTTTATGAATGAAATGAAATGGGCTTACCATGTTGAACAAGGACTGCAGCCATGGCATATTTTCTTCCATCGGTTTGAATCTCAAAGGGATGTCTCAAGTCTGGCAGTGCAATTACTGGGGTTGAACTGGTCTTCTCTTTCAAAGCATCAAATGCTTTTCGCTGCTTGCCTCCGCACTAGAAGACCTTTTTCACACTAGTCAATGCATGCAATGGAGCTGCGATAGAAGAGAAGTTAGCAATAAACTTCCTCTAATATTAGATTTCTCCCAAAAAACTTGTTACCTTAGTGACTGTCTTGGGCATTGGCCAATTCACAATGACCTCAACCTTAGAGGGGTCTATCTTCAACTCACCTCCTGCAACAATATGCCCCAAGTACACCAAAATTTTTTTACCAAACTCACATTTTGACATCTTCAAAAACAATTATTCTTTCCTTAAGACATCAAGTACTTTTCTTATATGCATGACATGTTCATCAAGTGATTTAGTCAAAATTAAGATATCATCTAAGTAAACGATGACAAAATCAACAAGAAATGGCCTCAACACATCATTCATCACATGCATGAAGGTAGTAGGAGCATTACATAAACCAAAAGGCATAACAAGTCATTCAAACAAACCTTCCTTTGTCTTGAATGTTGTCTTCCAAATGTCACCTTCAGCAATTCTAATATGATGTTAGCCACTCCTTAAGTCCAACTTAGTAAAATACTTTTCATCTTTCAATTGATCAATTAAATCATCTATTATAGGAAGTGGATAACAGTTTTTTACCATAATTTTGTTCAATGCACGGAAATCTATACACATGCGCCATGTTCCATCCTTCTTTGGAACCAACACAATAGGTGACCCGCATGGTGAAGTACTTGGTCGGATGATCCCTTTGTCCAACACTCTTGAACTTTCTTTTTTATTTCAACACTAACCATCACCGACATCCTATGCATACCAATGTTAGGAAGAGGACAATCTTGTTGCAATTGTATTTCATGTTGGATTCCCATCTTGGGAGGTAATCCCTTTGGTTTCTGAAACATCTCATTATTTTTATTAACCACTTCAATCAAATCATATTTCAACTTTGGATCACAACCTTGAAATGCTTCATAATCAACATCATTCTTTGATTTAATCATAAGAAGCACAAAAATATTGTTTGAATTCACTAGTCTTTTCATTTTCCCTGCATTAACTAATGAAAGATTTAGTTTTTTGTGATGAGCTCTCACAATATACTCTACACAATCTTTGAAAAAGTGGTACTTTTTTTCATAGCAATAGAAGATGGCTTTTATATCATAGAGGAAAGGACTACCCAAAACAATTCCTAAAATATCAAGCGGTACAACACCTAATTCAACTTCGTCAATGAAGTTTGTTGTGATTGCAAACCGAAGAATACACTTTATTGTAACCTGTAAATTTGTGTTCTTGCATATCCAACCCAATGGATATGTTTTTTGATTTGGAATGGTTTCAAGATTTATTTTCTTGACTAAGTCTTCAGATATCAAATTGGCTTGAGACCCACTATCAAATAGTGTGTCGATTTGTGTATGTTTTGAAATAACCCTCACGTGAAATAATTCAATCTGTGTTTCTTCATTTGGAGTACTAGTGTGATAATTTGATGAACTAGTGCTAGCAATGGATTCTTTTCCTTTCATACCCATGGTTTTAATTTTAGTTTCATCACTTGAATCGGATCCCAAATCCTGTTGAGTGGTCGCAGTTGTTTTTTGTTGCCCCTTGTTGTTGAATTTCTTGGGCCTCATCTATGGATGAAGCTTCCAATAATTGACTTCATTGTGACCCTCCTAGGAACAATGTTTGCATTTCATTTTCTTTCCTTCCTTTTTAACGGGTGCATTTCTCTTTCATTTTCCTTTGAAACTCGATCATTTCTCTCGACCCTTAAATGGATTATTTTTACTCTCTATTGGAATATTTTTCCCTCTTGCCTCAAGGTGAGTGGCTTACACACAAACCTCATCTAGACTAATGGAATTGAACACAAGGATAGTATGTCTTAGGTAGATCTGTAAACCCCCTATATACTTTAGCAATGTATCTTTTGAATGCAAACCAGCACCTAACATAAGAGCTCTTTTTCTAAATCCTTGGTTGTAATCTTACACACTTTTACCTTTAAGTTCTCTAAAGTTCTGCCAATTCATGATGGCTTTTTGCATATGTGCTAGAGGGTAAAATTGTTTTTTAACTGCAACGATGAAATTAGACTAAGAGAGTGAGATCCTACCATGTTTTTTAATCTCATCTTGTGTCTTGGATTTCCACCATACTAATGTTGCACCCTCCAGTCTTAAGGAAGTTAGTTGAATCTTTGTATCATCATCTTAAAGTTTTTGAATTCTGTAGTAGACTTCCAACTGACAAACCCAATTTTCCAACTTCTCTGCATTCACTTCACCATTATACATAGGCAACTTAAAATTAATATCAAGTTTTAACAAGGGTTGTTTACCAATTCATTTTGAGTTATGTTGATGAGTATGAGTAAGGGTTGTAGTAGTGGAAGAGGATGAAGATGAAGGTGAAGATGGTGGTGAGGATGTTAGTGGAGTAGATGGTGGCTTATCACCAATTTCATTACCTCCTCCTCCTGGAAAACCCTCTCCTCTTGGAGGCTTGTAGCTTTCAGCCTGCAACCTTGTATTCCTCCCTTCATAGAGGACCTTCACTAAATTTTTCATGTCAAAGAAATCCTTCCTAAAATCCTTATCATCCTCCAACATGTTATCATTTCCTCCTTCATGAGACATGCTTACTAAAGCTTCTACTGCAATTGGAGGTGAATCTTGTGGTGGAGATTTTAGCAACTATTCCCTCCTTCTCCTTGCTCCAACTAGAGAACCTGCACGCACAAGCTTGTCTTCTCCTCTCTTGAGCTTCAACCTTGTAAGCATTTAAACAACAGAAAAACAATTAAATCCTCCTTGCACAATTAAAACTAGTGTTATGATACCAACTTTATCTGAGTGGGAATATTAGTGTTTTTTGTGCTAAGATCCAATTCAGAATATAAACAAAGTGCTTGAGGATTATGAAGTAAATTGAAAGTTAACCATGATTTTTTATGTGTATTTATGTGAATTCCTTGAGAAAATTAACATAAATAAAACATTGAACAACAGCATCTAACATACATGAACATCACCATAAATAGTTACACAATAGCATATGATGAAGGAGTTCACCCTGCCTGGGCTACGTCTCCTCCGTCCAACTTCCAAAGGCTTGGCCCTCTTCTATTATGCTCAAAATTATGATTACATGTGTTTACAATGCTCAAACCACTTTGAAACTTGTTCCATCAGCTCTAGAATTCCCAAAAAGGCCTATGTAGCCTCTTTATGCATGAATTTGCTCAAAATTTGATTAATTTATGACTTCCCCTAGCTTTTGCACGATTTTCTCCACATTTTCCACAAAATCTGGCACCGAACCTACAAATCCACCCGAAATTCCGCTAATTGGTTTCCAAATTTCCCAAAAATTGAGCGAAATTTTCGTTGTGCCGATTTTCCCATTAAGGCCTAAAATGTGGATTTAAAACCATAAACATATGGTTTAATACAAAAAATATATATATTAAAAATGTTGTTCGATTAATCTGCTCATCGTTGAACTTAGAATTAAGTGTGGACACATATGGCGGTTGGAATTTACGGTTACAGTTATGGACCTGTTGACTGGAAAAATTGTATAGTCGACAACAAGGAGGTCTCCCCGGTGAAAGGTCCCAATTAGAACTCACACCATTTGGGATAGGAGCCCCATCCGGTATGTGGCCCGGTTGTCGCCATGATTGTTTCCACTCTTGGTTGCCGAATGAGAAGATGATGGAGCAGAGGCGAAGATGAAATGACCAATCAGTGAAGCAAAATCAACCCAAGATTAATGAACCATAAACAAAGATACAAGAAATTCTAAGTAGAAAAATAAAAGGGAGATATGCCGTAACTGGGATCAGTGAGCCGAAAACCAGTCAAACATATATGAAAGAGAACATGCCAGAAGTTAACAGCAAATTAGTTCACAATAGACTACCGTCATGGCAAGGAAAAATAAACACTAATCCAAAGCAGACATACATACAACCATTTAGAAATAGTTCACAACCGATGACATGCATGAAATCAAACGTACAACACAATGAAGTACTAGACAACTAGTTATATCACCACAATCAAGCACGTGAATCAGTGTCGGAAATGAGAATATATTATTAATGCTGCTGCAACATCAAATACATGTTTACAACTCGTCAAAACCCAATAGTGGAACATGGGCTATTTATCTCAATGCATGATACAAAACCCTAGCCTCGCTACCTCTCTCTCTAATTGAAACCAAGAGCTGAGTGCCTTCAGCTCTCTTGCAACAATTCCTCTACCATATTGGCTTTCATTGTCAAGCTAAAAGTCCATTTGAATCCTTTCTCGAAGTTTTAAATATAGGCTGAGATGACCCTTGAGTTTCCCCCTTGACTCTTCGTCTTCCCGACTGTTGGGCTGGTTTGCGACTTGGACTATTTGCGACCTGTGACCCTGGGAAATCTGTGACCTATGACCTTGGGCAATCTGCGACCTGCAACCTCAGCCAATCTGAGACTTGTGACCTTGAGCAAATCTGTGACCTATGACCTCAAGCAAATATGCGACCTGCGACCTCAATTAATCCGCGACCTGCGACCTCGAGCAAATCTGCGACCAGCGACCTTGAACAATCTGTGACTTGTGGTCTTCTTTCGATGATCATTGGGCTTCGCGGCAAGATTCCTTTTCCTGCATCTCTGTCTCGTGAACGTGACAAGGTGCATTTGAGCTTAGAGTGAGCTTCTTAGGGTTTCATGAGAATCTTCTTGCTCTGCAAAGGACCTCTTTGCTTATTGGGAAAGACTCTGGCTCCTCGTGCAAACAAAACTTCCACCTGCAATCACATAGCATAGGTTACACGTCTTCATGATCGAATAATAGTAATGCCAGAGGATTATTTAATTAATTGTAAGAGTGAAAATGATAAATTTAGACCCCTGTGTGGTTAAGTGTTGTGCCACAGCTTGGTATTCACTGAGTTCTCTCGGTATCTAAATGTTTGCAGCGAAACCCATTGATAGGATAAAATACCCTCTACATGTGCCATCTCCCACAAAATGTAATGGGTTTCTAGTTTCGATCTTGTGATTTGGTAGAGGGTTAGAAATATCCCATATACAGGCATTGTGAGAAAAATATGCACAAACCCTAGAGATCTTTGATAAATTATGTACATCCCACACATAAAGGTTGTGATCATCCATATATAACCGCAAGTTTCTGGGGAGCTGAAAGCCACAATCAAAGGCATCCAGAAATTTAAAGCCTGAGCTATGTGCCACAGCGTAGTCTCCGCTGAGTTCTCCCAGGATCTGAATGTTTGCGGCAGAACCCATCAATAGGATCGATGGAGATGTATTTATCTCGGCCTGGGCGCCTCTATCATCAAAGCCATCGATCTTGCATGGTTGGGGAAGAGGTTTTCCTTGCCAGTATTACATCACACCTCCTATTGGTCTAGAACCCATTGGAAATGGTGTGCCAAATGGGACTGTTCCCTCCTTATGTTCTTCATACGGAAACCATGATATGCGTCGAAGATACTCTTCCCGTTGGGATATCAATAACGAGGAGACCCTTTGGAATGGGGTACGACAAGTCACAATTTGGAGTGCGTACGAGAATGCCAAGATTTGGCTTTCGTGACTTAAATCAATTACCCATGAGCCTGCATATTGACATGTCTAATTTTTTTGAAACCATGGTGATGCCGCTCGTCATGCTCTTTCTCCAGACACCGTCGATAGGCTTTCTCAATTCGTGCACGTAAAGCACAGGTCACAATATTATTGAATTATGAGGTCGCAACCCCAGCTTCCTTCTTGAGGTGAGGTCTTGCGACCTTAGCAATAGTGCAACTTAGTATTTTAACGTGAGATGCGACCTCACAAAGGTCGCACGGTCGCAATTTCAACCCAAGTCGCATATTCCGTTCACTCCATTAGTTTGCGACTCAGCGACCCGGAAGGATAACGCGACTATTCTCTTAATGTGGGATGCGACCTCACGAAGGTTGTAGGGTCGCAGCTCCAACCCAGTCGCATTTTCATCCACTCCCTTAGTTTCGCGACCCAACGTTCTTTTGGTTCTTCCTTCATTTGAAATGAAACCTTGTAGTTCTACTCCAGCCATATACTTGGTCACTCCCACTCTCTGAGTTTAGGCGCAACGCACAAGAATGGACTGTGCGACCATAATTCGTGATGTGATTACGTGTAGTGCCCAGAGATGCATGCAAGGCCCCTCTTCTCACGAGCCTCCAATGGATACAGAATGCATCAAGAGCACCAGATCTCAATGCATTCGCAACCGCACTGCATAGGTATTCATTTCGTGCCAACGCTTCATGAAATATGACTTTGTGGGCAGTCAATAAAGCGTGCGAGTTATGGATATTGTTTTAACTCCACAACGTGCAACTGTAGATTCTTTCTTGGGTCATTTACGTCTTCAAACATCTAATCGGAGCACGCTGGTTCTTTTCCATGGTCATCAAACGAATTCCAAGTTTTTGGATGAGCTAATATAGCCCAAACTCGAAGGGATTAAACCTTCTACCTGCATTGAAAAATAACCATTATGAATGTTATCATTGCGTGCCAGACTTGAGCAGCTCTAACGGGCCATCAAAGCCTTATATATCGGGCATACTGACGGTGCAGAGTTAAATGACCCTCGAAGGAGCTACGTATTATCGACCTCCTTGATCAAATTCCTTTTTTTTGTGCGTAGCATCACAAATATCACTCGTGCATGAGGAGCTCACCTCAGTGTCATGCATTTGGCAACATGCATTCCATGTGATGCGGCATGAGAGGTGGGGACTCACGCTATCAAGCTCACCTTTTTTGGATTCTCCATTCTCGCAAGTCGTGGCTTTGATGCCTTATGTCGTCATTTGGGAGCCATCTCTAATATCTTGTATTAGGTATCCATTGCCCTCGTAATCAAATGAATTTATCGTGATTTATGCTCCTTTAACACGTAGCCAAACAAGGTCTTTCCAATTTTTAATTCCTCTCAGTATAATTCCGGCCTCCAAGAGAGTTTAGAGGGCATTTTCTATGTGCTTAACATCCCTCAAACCAAACGTAATAGCAAGACATAATGCCATTAAAATCCAGTTGATTTCAGGAGTATAGACCCTCCCGTGTATTTTATTTGACGTGCGTACCACCTTTACCTTAGGAAAGTAACCAAATGCTGGACATTGGTTAATGATTGAACATGCTTCTGCGATCACTGCTTAGCTCGCAACTCCAATCACAGGCCATCTAACAGTTTCTGGCACTAAAAATAAATAGCTGGTTGTATTAACACATTGATGGTGTTGTGAAATGTAAGCAGCTCGACCCATGTAAGCTAAAAACAAGGCAGGATAAACCATAAAAGTGAAAGCGATCTTTATTGACAATTGTGAAAAGTGCCCAAGATCTGTGAACGTTGTTTCTAAACCCGTGATACATAACAGAAATTCCACCCAAATACTTCCATCCTCTAGACCAGGTGCTCCTCATAGCATATGGAGAGAGTGCGAGATAAATTTCTCGGGTTCCAGTGAATAATGTGATTTAAACCGAGTGCACTGATAGAAGCCAAATCATAAAAATTGAGGCAAAGATGAAACCTATCCGATGTTTCCCATAGTGTTGTAGCTCGAAAAGGAAAACCACTATATAGCATGAAATAGGAAACAAATACATATTCATGTAGGTGTTCTGTCACAACAAATTTAAAGCCCGAGATTGCAGAATACATAGGAATGGTTGGTGTTAGCACACCATATCCAATAACCATACAAGTGCCCAGCAAAGCCACAACCAGTAGCGCAGACTGAAGGCTTTTATGCCTTTCAATAATCTTTCTTATTCTTGACCCCTTCCTTGTGTTAGGAGGAAGTTCCATTTTATATGTCGAAAGTTCCTGTTGGCAGCAGGCTAACTTTGGCATGCCTGCATAACATAGAATACAATGCAAAAGCCCTGCCTTCTTCGTTGTCACCAGCTTTCAACACTATAAATACATACTTGAATAAAAGCACCAAAGTTAATGTCCAGAAGACAAAGGAAAATGCTCCAAGTATCTCTTCACTTTTTTCGAAGTGTTGAATGTCTTTAGCAAAAGTACTTCTGAAGACACAGAGCGGAGAGATACTTAAATCGCCATGAACAACACCAATACTCTGATATGCCAATGTCAAAACACTCTTCCAAGATTCTTATATTTCCCAATGAAATGATTCTAAGTATCCGATATGCATCAGTGAAGAATTTTGTTGCATCGGAAATCATGAACAATTCTTCCCTTGATCCTTTATTTGAATAACATACACCACACCATCCTCCATTTGAAAATAATGTTCACTTGCTCCTCCTTCTCACTTTTTGGTGTATCCTGGTTCTCCGCCTTGCCGAGGTCTTCGATTGTAGACTTAGTTCTCATCCCCATATGGACGGGGTATGAAAGTGTCATGTTCTGCAACTGCACCTTGGTTGTTTAGCTTTAGTTTATTTCCCTATGTATGGTGATGACATTGATGAGTATATCATCTGTGGGATTGACCTGTATGAAACATTATAACATCAATTAGTTCATAGTTACCCTATAGAGAATGATGCCCTCAAATAATTTACATGAGCTTGGTGAAGTATCCAAATAAAATGCCTAAATGATCCATGATGAAAGGGCTTCTAACAAAAATACTTAATGCACAGAGAAGTTTCCATTTAAGTATATGCATGTTGATCCCCCCACACATGGCATGGTTGCGGCAAAAGAATCTCGTCATGATGGTGAGAAGGTTCAATGACTACAAGCCGGGTCAAAACCCTAATGGCTAAGCAAGCAGGGGGGCCCGAAATTTTAAATATGCCCAAAATTTTGGGCGGTGTTGTAGCGGCTACAACAATTGGCGAACCACTGGTAAAATCCAGCATCTCTGTCAACACCCCAACAAAATTCTGATTCTAGGTAGTGATGCAAGGGAATATTGAACAATTTCTAAGGGTACCCATGTATTATTTTGACATTTTCAGATATGCCCAATCCTTGTGTCCCATCTAGGTCTCGCGTCAAAGAGGAAGTTCACGGATACCAATGGTTGGTTGATGATGTAGAGAGAAAGGCAGTGGGCTTATTATATTCAGGATTTTAAAATAAGTTTATGGTGTTGCTCCGCTGCCAGCAGACCTGGACAATACACCGGCGGAGTCACTTCAAGAAATCACAAATGTTGCTCCGCTGCCAGCAAGCCTGGTCAGTACCTCGGCGGAGTCGTTGCATTACCTCTCTACGCAGGAAGCCTTTCAGTACCCTGGTGGAGTCTTTACATTACCTCTCTACGTAGGAAGCCTTTCTCAATCCTTTATCCTTATTTGTTTCATGTGCTTGTAGCACTTATTTTCATGTGCTCGTGGCACTTATTTTGCATGGGCAGATGAGGGATCCTGACTTATTTTATGGGCAACAGAGGTTGTTTCTTGTTTGAAAAAAACTAAAGGATATCTTGATTTAGGTTTTCCCTCATGCCAAGTCTTCACATCCTACCTACCACCCTAGGCGAAACATGCAAAACAGATCATTAAGGTGTTCGAGACTATGTTGGGCACAAGGCTCAGGTTACGGGTACAGGTCCTTCAAACTTGCAAGGGTTCCCCACAAACAACCAGCTCATATCTCCCTGGCTAATGAATTTAGACTCGCAAGAATAAAGCTGAGCATGTGACCTTGATGACTTGTTCTAAGAGAAGTTTCCTCTTGGGGTAACCACCACAACCCCACACAACAATAGGGTTAGGGTTTTGATTCGCGTAGTGGGGTGAAGGAAACCAATCAACTCTAAACTCGTGCAAAGGGAGTAAGAAATCCAGGCTGGGTGCCGAGGGATTCAAGGCCTAGAGCTCAAAGAGGGCTCATGCAATGGTAGGGAAACTATCACGGTTCAATCAACAACCGGTGCAAATGATGTGAGGAAGAAAGCGCACGATGCAATGCAATAGACAAGGCTTATGACACAATGCAATGCCATGTGTGAGAAAGATCAAAAATTTACCAGTGAAAAACAAGGCAAAGCACATGCAATGATTATCTAAACATTATGCAGCAAGAAGCATACTAAAAAAAACATGAGTGCAAAAATACATGGAAAATCATAATGCATAAACTATTGATCGCAAGAAAAGACAGCAAGCATAATTTTAAGCCCTAAAGCAAAACTTTCGCATGTAAACCTAATTAACAACTTGAACTAACAAATTTTATTAGCAAATCCTAGCTAGCCTAATCCTAAAACCCTATTTTAACCAAAGAGGCGGCCGGGTTATGTAAAATCATCTTTCCAGTGCAGCCACAGCATTAGTTCCCGCCTTGCAAGAATAGCGATGTTCGCAATCAGAGCCCGCATACAAAATCGTGAACCAACAACAGGACTTATCTAAAGAGCATGTGCGATAGCAAGAAGGTCATGGCTACTTAACAGAGAACGTGCCAGAATGGATTGTGCTAACTGAATTTCACTTTCATCCTGATACATAGAAATATGTATTTGAAACATAAAATCATTTACCAATGACACACATCCATCCATGCACAACCTTAGGTCCGACAGAAGCAGGGAAAAGCATTGCCTATTTGCAGGTATATTCATTGGATAGGATTCGTCAAACCAACCGGGAATCTCATCATGATTTTGAGGATGATCACTATAGTAGAATGGAAAAAATAGGCGTCCGCCAAGTGAATTTGAGATGCTTGCGAATTCGTTTGTAGAAACCCTAATTTCGAAAACCCTAGTTCAAAGTTGTTCCCAGGTTTCACTGAGGATGTGAGAATCCGAATTAACTGTCAGTGAAGGCTGAAATGCCTCACCATCCTGGACCAACTTTAGGCCTTCGAGCGAGGGGCTTCCAAACTTTGATGGGTTCGTGAGATCAACTGGCGAAAGGATGTGATCATCAATTGTAGTGATTGGAAAAATGTCAGTGGGCTTTATATCAATTCGGCCAAATGTTTGCGCACTGACACACTGACAATCCAATGTGTCAGATTCTTTAGATTTCCTAGGATGGGGTGAATTGACCAGAAGATTTTCAGGCAGTGGAGAGGTTTTCCAAACATCCCACGCTTTCACCTGCATGCAACTGGTACTGGCTGGGCAACTACCGAAAATATTAGAGACAACGGTCGGTGTTTTCCTCCCAGTGAATAAATTAGGGTAAATCGGTTGTTGCATGCCAGTTTTTAGGGGATAGCACGATGTGCTCAGAGAAGCATCACTTGAATGGTAGGCTTTACTAGATGAGCTGACATCTGACGCGGTTATGCCGAGAGGCATGTGATACAAGGGAAATGTCATTTCAGAAACCCTAATTCGAGGAACCCTAATTGGACGTGTTTGAGGGGTCTCATTAGGATCATAAGAACTTGAGGTGACAGCTAGCAGAAGCTGAATTTCTTCGATTTCCTGATGGGTCCTTGAATCTTCACAAATCGGATCATCAAATTTCGGAGGCTTCATATGGTCGAAAAATAGATACGAATGATAGTCCTCAGAGACATGAGTGAATATGTTTTGATATAAGCCGTGGTCACTGGATCCATCAAGTTGATCAGGTTGGGGACCCAGCATGTTAGGCTTCCCAGGAGTTAACAGTTGGGATGAATCTATAAAATAAATGTCTTGAAGTTTCCTAGATTGGTAGTCGCTCCTTTGGTTGTTAAAGATTTTTGATGAAACAGATCAGACATAAGGGATTCATCAATTTTGTAATGTGATTATGAAACATCATTCGTATGTTCGTGATTGCCATCAATACTAGTATAAGATGATCTTAAATGACTTGAAGAAATTATAGAAGTGGTCGAATCACGAAATAAATCAGGAAAAAATGAAAGAAAAGATTCGGAAGCAGGGGTATCAATAGCGCAAGGGCCTTCCTCATGCACATCAGTTTCATCCGGAGAGGCCAATAATTTCGCATGCCTATCACAGCCCAATGATTTTGTAAGAAAATCAGCTTTGCCTGGGACAAGACTCAACTTATTATCAGTATGAGAATGAGATTTAGAATCGTATCCAGGCAAACATTCAGTGGACTCGAGATAGGTTTCATTGACAGGGAGAGATGTTAGGCCAATATGCGTTTCAAGCTCTGATTTGACAGGGTATGTGGAATATTTCGGGACAAAATCTAAACAGCCAGCAAATTGAGGATTATCACAACAAACATCGGGATCAAGCTCAGTTGCCGATTGAAATTCTTCTAGGGAAACGAAAATCACGTATCGAAACTGTTCAATTAAATATATCTAATCAACATCCCTTTCAGGGAACTCAAGACAAAAATTAACAAACCTAATAGAAAACTCCTCTATAGATTCTTGAGGTTCCATTCTGATTTCATTTAAAAGTTAAGAATTGGGATGATTCGATAAAAGAAACGTCTTGAAGTTGCCCAGATTGGTAGTCGCTCCTTTGGTTGTTTAAATATTTTGGATGAAACAAATCAAACATAAGGGATTCATCAATTTTGTAATGTGATTATGAAACATCATTCGTATGTTCGTGATTTCCATCAATACTAGTATAAGATGATTTTAAATGACTTGAAGAAATTATAGAAGTGGCTGAATCAGGAAAAAATGAAAGAAAAGATTCGGAAGCAGGGGTAACAATCGTGCAAGGGCCTTCCTCATGCACATTAGTTTCATCCGGAGAGGCCAATAATTTCGCATGCCCATCACAGCCCAATGATTTTGTAAGGAAATCAGATTTTCCTGGGACAAGACTCAACTTATTATCAGTATGAGAATGAGATTTAGAATCGTATCCAGGCGAACATTCAGTGGACTCGAGATAGGTTTCATTGACAGGGAGAGATGCTAGGCCAATATGTGTTTCAAGCTCTGATTTGACAGGGTATGTGGAATATTTCGGGACAAAATCTGAACAGCCGGAAAATTGAGGATTATCACAACAAACATCGGGATCAGGCTCAGTTGCCGATTGAAATTATTCTAGGGAAACAAAAATCACGTATCGAAACTGTTCAATTAAATACATCCAATCAACATCCCTTTCAGGGAACTCAAGACAAAAATTAACAAACCTAATAGAAAAATCCTCTATAGATTCTTGAGGTTCCATTCTGATTTCATTTAAAAGTTAACAATTGGGATGATTCGATAAAAGAAACGTCTTGAAGTTGCCCAGATTGGTAGTCGCTCCTTTGGTTGTTTAAAGATTTCAGATGAAACAGATCAAACATAAGGGATTCATCGATTTTGTAATGTGATTATGAAACATCATTCGTATGTTCGTGATTGCCATCAATACTAGTATAAGATGATTTTAAATGACTTGACGAAATTATAGAAGTGGTCGAATCATGAAATAAATTAGGAAAAAATGAAAGAAAAGATTCGGAAGCAAGGGTATCAATCGCGAAAGGGCCTTCCTCATGCACATCAGTTTCATCCGGAGAGGCCAATAATTTCGCATGCCCATCACAGCCCAATGATTTTGTAAGGAAATCAGCTTTTCTTGGGACAAGACTCAACTTATTATCAGTATGAGAATGAGATTTAGAATCGTATCCAGGCAAACATTCAGTGGACCCAGATAGGTTTCATTGATAGGGAGAGATGTTAGGCGAATATGCATTTCAAGCTCTGATTTGACAGGGTATGTGGAATATTTCGGGACAAAATCTGAACAGCCGGAAAATTGAGGATTATCACAACAAACATCTGGATCAGGCTCAGTTTCCGATTGAAATTCTTCTAGGGAAACGAAAATCACGTATCGAAATTTTTCAATTAAATACATCCAATCAACATCCCTTTCAGGGAACTCAAGACAAAAATTAACAAACCTAATAGAAAACTCCTCTATAGATTCTTGAGGTTCCATTCTGATTTCATTTAACCTTGTTAATACATTTTGAAAATCATACCTGTGAAATGCTTGTTGTAATTTACCGGCAAACTGTTTGAATGAATGGATGGAAGTTGTCGGCAATGTGTGGCACCATTTCTCAGCGCGACCTTCGAGAGTGAGGGAGAACAGCATGCAAGCCAACTCCTCGTCGTCAATTTCGTAACACTCACAAAACTCACAGAAATCTGAAAGGTTCCCGATCATGGAAACTCCGTTTTCACCATTGAATTTTAACTGGGACAAGTGATACATAGGCTCATCGTGGATTGAGCATCGAGAACTAGATAAATCCGATAAACACCTCGGGAGAATAATTTTGGGACGACCCATTACAGATATGAGTCTAACTACAAGCTCTAAGGGCTCAGCTTGTCATCTTCCCTCCTTCTAGCACCAATTTGTTGACGTGAAAAATTGTACTGCTGACAACAAGGGGGTCTCCCCGGTGAAAGGTCCCAATTAGACCTCACACTGTTTGGGATAGGAGCCCCATCCGGTATGTGGGCCTGGTTGCCGCCATGATTGTTTCCCCTTTTGGTTGCCGGATGAGAATATGATGGACCAGATGCGAAGATTAAATTACCAATCAGTGAAGCAAAATCAACCCAAGATTAACGAACCATAAACAAAGATATAAGCAAGTCTAAGCAACAAAATAAAAGGGAGATATGCCATAACTAGGATCAGTGAGCCGAAAACCAATCAAACATATATGAAAGAGAACACGCCAGAAGTTAACTACAAAGTAGTTCACAATAGAATACCGTTGTGGCAAGGACAAATAAACACTAATCCAAAGTAGACATACATACAACCATTGAGAAATAGTTCACAACCGATGACATGCATGAAATCAAATGTACAACACAATGAAGTACTAGACAGCTAGTACTATCACCACAATCAAACAAGTGAATCAGTGCCGGAAATGAGAATATATTATTAATGCTTCAGCAACTGCAAATACATGTTTACAACTCGTCAAAACCCAATATTGGAACATGGGATATTTATCTCAATGCATGATACAAAACCCTAGCCTCGCTACCTCTCTCTCTAATTGATACCAAGAGCTAAGTGCCTTTAGCTCTCTTGAAAAAATTCCTCTACCATATTGGCTTTCATTTTAGAGCTAAAATTCCATTTGAATCCTTTCTCAAAGTTGTACATATAGGCTGAGATGACCCTTGAGTTGCCCCCTTGACTCTTGGTCTTCCCGACTGTTGGGCTGGTTTACGACTTGGACTATTTGCAACCTGCGACCCTTGTAAATCTGCGACCTGCGACCTCGGTCAATCCGTGACTTGCAACCTTGAGAAAATTTGTGACCTATGACCTCGAGAAAATTTGCGACCTGTGACCTCGGTCAATCCGCGAACTGCGACCTGCAACCTTGAACAATTTGTGACTTGCGTTCTTCTTTCGGTGATCTCTGGGCTTCGCGGCAAGATTCCTTTTCCTGCATCTCTGTCTCGTGAACGTGACTAGGTGCCTTTGAGCTTAGAGTGAGTTTCTTAGGGTTTCGTGAGAATCCACTTGCTTTGCAAAGGACCTCTTTGCTTATTGGGAAAGACTCTGGCTCCTCATGCAAAAAAAACTTCCACCTGCAATCACATAGCATAGGTTACACGTCTTCGTGATCGAATAATAGTAATGCCAGAGGCTTATTTAATTAATTGTAAGAGTGAAAATGATAAATTTAGACGCCTGTGTGGTCAAGTGTTGTGCCACAGCTTGGTCTTCACTTAGTTCTCCCGGTATCTAAATGTTTGCAGTGAAACCCATTGATAGGATAAAATACCCTCTACATGTGCCATCTCCCACAGAATGTAATGGGTTTCTAGTTTCCATCTTGTGATTTGGTAGAGGGTTAGAAATATCCCATATACATGCTTGTGAGAAAAATATGCACAGACCCTGGAGATCTTTGATAAATTATGTACATCCCACACATAAAGGCTGTGATCATCCATATATAACAGCAATTTCCTAGGGAGCTGAAAGCCACAAGTAAAGGCATCCATAAAGTTAAAGCCTGAGCTATGTGCCACAGCGTAGTCTCTGCTGAGTTCTTCGAGGATCTGAATGCTTGCAACGTAACCCATCAATAGGATCGATGGAGATGTATTTATCTTGGCCTAGGCGCCTCTGTCATCAGAGCCATCGATCTTGCATGGTTGGGGCAGAGGTTTGCCTTACTGGTATTACATCACACCTCCTATTTGCTTAGAACCCATTGGAAAGGGCGTGCCAACTGGGACTGCTCCCTCCTTATGTTCTTCATACGGAAACCATGATATGTGCTGAAGATACTCTTCCCGTTGGGAAATCAATAACGAGAAGACCCTTTGGAATGGGGTACGACAGGTCACAATTTGGAGTGCGTACGAGAATGCCAAGATCTAGCTTTCGTGACTTAAATCAACTGCCCACGAACCTGCATATTGACATGTCTAATTGTTTTGAAACCATGGTGATGCCGCTCGTCATGCTCTTTCTCCGGACACCATCGATAGGCTTTCTCAATTCATGCACGTAAAGTACGAGTCATAGGATTATTGAATTATGAGGTCGCAACCCCAGCTTCCTTCTTGAGGTGAGGTCTTGCGACCTTAGCAATATTGCGACTTAGTATTTTAACGTGAGATGCGACCTCATAAAGGTCGCACGGTCGCAATTTCAACCCAAGTTGCCTATTCCGTTCACTCCATTAGTTTGCGACTAAGTGACCCAGAAGGATAACGTGACTGTGCTCTTAATGTGGGATGCAACCTCACGAAGGTCGCAAGGTCGCAGCTCCAACCCAATCGCATTTTCATCCGCTCCATTAGTTTTGCGACCCAGCAACCCGAGGGATAATGCAACCCAGCATTCCTTTGGTTCTTCCTTCATTTGAAATGCGACCTCGCAGTTCTACTCCAGCCGTATACTTGGTCACTCCAACTCTCTGAGTTTAGGCGCAACGCACAAGAATGGACTGTGTAACCATAATTCATGATTTGATTACACACAGTGCCCAGAGATGCGTGCAAGGTCCCTCTTATCACGAGCCTCCAACGGATACAAAATGCATCAAGAGCACCAGATCTCAACTCATTTGCAACCGCACTGCATAGGTATTCATTTCGTGCCAACGCTTCACAAAATATGATTCTGTGGGTGGTCAATAAAGCGCGCGAGTTATGGATATTGTTTTAACTCCACCACGTGCAACTGTAGATTCTTTCTTGGGTCATTTACGTCTTCAAACATCTAATCAGAGCACACTGGTTCTTTGCCATGGTCATCAAATGAATTCCAAGTTATTGGATGAGCTAATACAGCCCAAACTCGAAGGGATTCAACCTTCTACCCCCATTGAAAAATAACCATGCCAAATGTTATCATTGCGTGCCAAACTTGAGAAAATCGAACAGGCCATCATAGCCTTATATGTCAGGCATACTGACAGTGCAGAGTTAAATGACCCTCGAAGGAGCTGTGTATTATCGACCTCCTTGATCAAATTCCTTTTTTTTGTGCATAGCATCACAAATTTCACTCGTGCATGAGGAGCTCGCCTCGGTGTCATGCATTTGGCAACATGTGTTCCATGTGATGTGGCATGAGAGGTGGGGACTCGTGCTATCTAGCTCGCCTTTGTTGGATTCTCCATTCTCACAGGTCGTGGCTTTAATGCCTTATGTCGTCATTTGGGAGCCATCTTTGATAGCTTGGCTTAGGTATCCATTGCCCTCGTAATCAAATGAATTTATCGTGATTTATGCTGCTTTAACACATAGCCAAATAGGCCTTTCCAATTTTTAATTCCTCTCAGTACAATACCGGCCTCCAAGGGAGTTTAGAGGGCTTTTCCTATGTGCTTAACATCCCTCAAACCAAACGTAACAACAAGACATAATGCCATTAAAATCTATTTTATTTCAAGAGTATAGACCCTCTCGTGTATTTTATTTGACGTGTGTACCACCTTTACCTTAGGAAAGTAACCAAATGCCAAACATTGGTTAATGATTGAACATGTCTCTGCAATCATTGCTTGGCTCGCAACTCCAATCATAGGCCATCTAACAGTTTCTGGCACTGAAAAGAAATAGTCGGTTGGATTAACACATTGATGGTGTTGTGAAATGTAAGCAGCTCGACCCATGTAAGCTAAAAACAAGGCAGGATAAACCATAAAAGTGAAAGCGATCTTTATTGACAATTGTGAAAAGTGCCCAAGATCTGCGAACGTTGTTTCTAAACCTGTGATACATAACAGAAATGCCACCCAAAGACTTCCATCCTCTAGACTGGGTGCTCCTCTTAGCATATGGAGAGATTGCAAGATAAATTTCCCGGGTTCCAGTGAATAATGTGATTTAAACCGAGTGCACTGATATATAGAAGCCAAATCATAACAATTGGGGCAAAGATGAAACCTATCCAATGTGTCCCATAGTGTTGTAGCTCGAAAAGGAAAACCACTATACAGCATGAAATAGGAAACAAATACATATTCATGTAGGTGTTGTCACAACAAATTTAAAGCCCGATACTGCAGATTACACAAGAATGGTTGGTGTTAGCACACCATATCCAATAACCATACAAGTTCCCAACAAAGCCACAACTAGTAGCGCAGACTGAAGGCTTTTATGCCTTTCAATAATCTTTCTTATTCTTGACCCCTTCCTTGTGTTAGGAGGAAATTCCTTTTTATATGCCGAAATTTCCTCATCGGCAGTTTGGAGTTTTGACAGCAGGCTAACTTTGGCGTGCCTGCACAACGGAGAATACAATGCAAAAGCCCCGCCTTCTCCGTTGTCACTAGATTTAAACACTATAAAGACATACTTGAATAAAAGCACCAAAGTTAATGTCCAGAAGACAAAGTACAATGCTCCAAGTATCTCTTCACTTTTTTCGGAGTGTTGAATGTCTTCAGCAAAAGTACTTATGAAGACATAGAGCAGAGAGATACTGAAATCGACATGGACAACACAAAGACTCTGATATGCGAATGCCAGAACACTCTTCCAGGATTCTTATATTTCCCAATGAAATGAGTCTAAGTATCCGATGTGTATCAGTGAAGAATTTTGTTGCATCGGAAATCATGAACAATTCTTCCCTTGATCCTTTATTTGAATAACATACACCACACCATCCTCCATTTGAAAATAATGTTCACTTGCTCCTCCTTCTCACTTGTTGGCGTATCCTGGTTCTCCACCTTGCCGAGGTCTTCGATTGTAGACTTAGTTCTCATCCCCATATGGACGGGGTATGAAAGTGTCATGTTCGGTAACTACGCCTTTGTTGTTTAGCTTCAGTTTATTTCCCTCTGTGTGGTGATGACATTGATGAGTATATCATCCGTGGGATTGACCTGTATGAAACATTATAACATCAATTAGTTCACAGTTACCCTGTAGAGAATGATGCCCTCAAATAATTTAGATGGGCTTGGTGAAGTATCCAAACAAAATGCCTTAATGATCCATGATGAAAGGGCTTCTAACGAAAACACTTAATTCACAGAGAAGTTTCCATTCGAGTATATGCATGGTGATCCCCCCACACATGGCATGGCTGCGGCGAAAGAATCTCATCATGATGGTGAGAAGGTTCAATGACTACAGGCCGAGTCAAAACCCTAATGGCTAAGCGAGCAGGGAGACCTGAAATTTTAAATATACCCAAAATTTTGGGCGGTGTTGTAGCGGCTACAACATGACCATTGGGGGGGGCACATGGCTAGCCTCCCACCCTTGGCGGTGACTAGGGTTGGGGCTAGACCCCGGCCCCCTACCCCCATGGCAGAATACATATGACAATAAAACAAAAATGAAACCAATGTATAGTAAGGAAATAGTGTGGGCTTAGTGGTAATGTGTTAGGCTTGTGGCAGTGAGGTCTTGTGTTCGACCCCCACCCACTCCACTCGGATTTCAACATATTTGGTGGCCCTCGTGATGCCACATGGCCTCCCCTCGCTAGGCCACGTAGTAACCTGTGATTGGCCACCTAAAGAACCAATCAAAATCTGCCATATCAAACCAATGACAACATGCCACTTGGCATCACCTCATTCAACGAACAAAATCCATTGAACAAGTCAACATGCCATTGTGCATGCCCAGTCAGCAGTACGGACTGCTGACTAGGATGTCCTGCATTTTTTTTCATTTGTATGTTTGACAAAGTGGACAGAATGTGTTTCTGGGAGAATACAGTGTCAATTTTCTGCGAAATGAGTTGTGTCGAATTCAAAACCATGAGATATACATTTTCGTTCAGGTTCCACACCATTCAGACAACTTTCATTTTTTAGCATAATTTTGATCACCTGATCAATAAAAGAGGAAGGGGGCCTATTAAGGGAGGGGAGAGAATATTGTAATGAGAGGTATGCATTAAATTTCCATTTTTCATTCCTTCCTTCTAATTTTAATATTATGTGAGTTACATGAAGTTGAACCAAAAGGTGGCAGCATATCATTTTTGCAGGCAAGATACAGTCAAATGAGCAACTCCACTCAACCTTTGGACAGATCATTTTAGGTAACTTGTTTTCTTGCTATTTTATTTTTTTTTGAAGGTCTGGTCTTTATTTAACCAGTAAAAACAACCATTAATATTGCAAAGAAAAAGGTTGTCTATTATTGTATCATATCATTTGAAGGTGTTTGAAGGTTGTCTCATCATTTATTTTATTTCCCCAACTTATGTATGACTTTTTTACATTACAGATGTTCGGAATCTAATCTGATCAATATTCTTCGCAGAAATTTTCCTCATTAGAAGAAATTTCAGCCTAACAGTGGCCTCCTAAGGAAAAGTAATAAAATAATAGTTATGAATTTTGGAGGGAAAAGAAGAAAACTACTTTTTTTAATTGTATTTTTGGCTTATCACATTATAGGTTTACTCAAATTTCAAGTGTAGAGACTCATTGGATGCGGAATTAAATTATACATCCACTAAGTACCCATTATGCATACTTTTGGGAAGACCCACATTGATAAAAATTGCAGATACATTAAAAAACGTGCTTCGCCTAAACAGCTCTCGACTAGTGCCTTATCGTAGACTTCAAACTTAAACAGATGCAGGAACTGATACAACTTAATGGGAAAACCAGACAGATGAAAATAACTCGGACAAAGAACTAGATGGCTTTGATACCAAATTTAGAACAACAAACACACTTCACTCTTGACAACACTGCTCATAAGCAACTTTTATTACTTCAAAGAACTCCACTGCCTCACAACACTTCTTACAAATTTTTTGAATGCCTTAATGAACTAACTCACTAAGTATTTATAATCCTCTAGCCAGTCATCTGGTTGCTACTTTTACCGGAAACTTGAAGAATCTACTTTCGGTAGGACTATCATGCAAGATATCACATCCGAAGGACAAACAGTAAAAGTTAATGTACAAAAAGTAATAAATAGTCTAAAGATTCGAGCAAGTGGGGACAACCACTTGTTATCTCGTCCCTTAGAGGCTAGGCCATATGGGGACCGAATCTGACACAATCTATCAAAACAAAAGATTTACAATCTATCAATACACAGTGGAGATTTTTAGATGGAACAAATCCCACGGAAACAAAAAGTAAGATATGCAAAGATATCGGATGAGTGATCTTTGCAATCAATCACTATTTTCTCTATCTTCATAATCATGCTCATGATCATACCTGGCAACTTGATCAGGTTCCAATAATTCATCTAAATCAGGAGCAAATATCTCATGACGCAAAGCATTATCCAACCAAGGTGGGGCCTGTTCTCTAAAACAGAAATAGAAAGGAAAAGAATACATATTTTGTGGCATGTATTCTTCATCAACTGTGATTCTTCCTTGAAAGCTTACAAAGAGACTGAATGACTCATCTCTTTCATTAGGAACCACAACTGTATCTTGATGGACGAACTCAAATTCTATGACATAATCACTTTGTGCAACAACATGTAATTCCCAGACTAAGGTGCTGATAGTGGTCTGGTAATCATGATCAAGCATCCAACATACTCTAGGCATATACTTATACAAAAACAAATTGAACCAAGGACTCCACCAATTTACAGCACTATCGACATTAATAGCATAAAAATGACTCTAACTGACCCATGGATTCTAGCTCTCTGATGGATAGTGAAACAATCATTCCATGTCCTATCAGTATTCTGAATGAAACCGAAATGTACTAGATCTAACTCTCTAGACAAAGCATAATATACACACCAAGGTCTATTTCTATATGGTAACTCTCTACCATATGACCACATAGCATCTTCTGAATCAAACCATTTCTACAGAATAATTTCTTGGAGACTCAAAGGCAAAGACTTGACTCTTTTTACAAAGCATTCCTAAAAAAATTCATAATGACACTGATTGCAAATAACGACTAGACTGAATCTACTAGACTGGACTAAATTGTTACTTGATGAGGCATCATGCTGATGAAGTGGTCTGAACATCTTAATCTCCTTGACTTCGGCTCCTTCTCTTGTCAGCATATCAGCAAGATAATTTTCTGCACCAGACTTGTATATTATATCAAAATCAAATCCTTCAAGCCATAATTCCCATCTCATAACTATGGTGTTTCCTTGTTCTAACAGTGTTTTTTTTGCCAAAATACCTTTCATATGTTTCAGATCTGTGTGGACAATGAACCTGACACTTTTAAGATATAACTCGAACCTCTTAATTCCCCGTTTTACAGCAAGTATTTCTTTATTAGAAGAAGGATACTTAGCTTCTGTGTCATCAAATGTCCCTGAAGCATATGCACAGACTAATTCTTTCCTTCCATGCTTCTGTAGTAGCACTGCAGCCCATGTATGATTTGAATCATCTGTTTCAAGAATGAAAGGAAGATTAGTATCAGGAAGTTTCAGCTTTGGAAATTCATTGACTTTGGCCTTAATATTTCTGACTGCTTCTGTCATTTCTTTAGTCCATCCCACTGCTTCATTTATTAATCTTTTCTTTTCTACAAAGTTTTAGTATCTTCTGACTATTTTTCATAAAATTGCCTGATATAATTTAAACAACCAAGAAACCTTTGCAAACTCTTGACATCTAGGATAAAATCTGGAAACTTCAATAAGTGAGTCGAAATATGTGATTGTAGCTCAATGTGACCTTGTTCAATGTGCAGACCTAAAAAATCAATTCTAAATTTTCCTATTTGGAACTTCTCATCATAATAAGAAAGAACAAGTCCATGTTTATACACCATCTCATAGAATTTTTCTAAGTGCATCTTATGGCTATTTACATCTTTGCTGAAAACAAGTAAATCATCTATATACACAATTATGAACTCTACCCCTCCAAAAATGTCTTCCATCCTCTTCTGGAACTCATATGGAGCATTTTTCAGTCCAAAAATCATCACAATCCATTGGTATTGACCATGGGGGACTGTAAAAGCTATTTTGTACCTGTCTGCTGGAATGATGCCAATTTTCCAGAAACCACTTTTCAAATCAAATTTGCTGAAAATATTAGCATTAGCAATCTTAGCAAGAAGGATCTATTTGTTAGGTATAGGATACCTGATAGGAAGCAATGCATCATTTAAAGCCTTGTAATTGATAACAAGCCTTTTCTTTCCTCTTTTCTGCTCACTGTGCTTATTCACATAAAATGCTGGACAAACCCAAGGGCTTTTACAGGGCTCTATAAGCTTTTTTTGTAATAGCTGAGAGATTTCTTCCTTGCATAAAGCTTGTTCTTGTGGACTCATGTGATTAGCACTGGCCTTTTGTGGTCTGGAAATGTATCCTTCTTTGTAAGGAAGTGCTACAAAATATTTCTCTCTCGTCCAGAAAGCATCTGGCCTATTTGCTGTGCAGTCTTTGTGAAGTTTATCTGAAACATTCTGCAAAGTTTTAGGGCCATGAATCTCAGCATTTTTCACAATTTTGTGGATTTTGGACAAATCTTGTAGACTACATTGAATCTTATCTTCATCAACTGGTTGAAAATTGATTTTGTAGTCATTTGAAGCAGGTACTATAACTGGGATTTCAGTGGTAGTAAAAACAACTGACTCCTTAACAAAAGTGACAGGGAGGAATTTCTTCAAAAAATCTTGACCTAACAAGAAATTTGAACCAGTATCAAAACTGTACAAAGTTACAAATACTTGAACATCATTCAGATGAATAGGAAAATCAGGGGCTGTGTGATTAATCTCCATCAAATCTTTTGTAATAGCCCTGAACTGTAATTTAGTAGGCTGCTAGAAATATGCAGGAATGGCACCAAATTTACAGCAACTACTCATTGCTCCAGAATCTATCTGAGCATCTAGAGTGTTTTCCTTAACTTTGGGCAATTTTATCTTTACTAGAATAACCACTCTATCTCCTATTCCCATAATATTAACTACATCAACATTTGTAGTTTTCAAGGGAATTTCTTTTGGAACATCTTTCATCAACAAATTTGCTAACTTTGAATTACAGTCATCATAATCAGAAATTAATAACTGAAGTTTGGATGATAACTGAATCATTTCAGTTCTAGTATGATGAATAGATGATTCCAAATTCTCAATTTTCTTCTTAAGAGTTGTGATTGTATCCATACCTGAGTTTTGTGAACATTCTGTGATCTTAAGATGTTTGAACATTGAATCAAACTATTTTTCGAAAAATTCTTCATTTGAAAATCTTTTCTTAAACTGTCGGGAAGAAGGTAGCTGATTCTCTAAGCTTTCAAGCTTTTCTGTTAACCTTCTTCTGGCTGTGAACTGAACTGGGTCAAGCTGTGCCAATTCAGCTTTGACTTCTGCTATCTTCATTTGCAAATTGTCTGAAGAGCTAATATGAAACATTTTTATGTTAGCAATAAATGTTTCATCAGAGTCAGAAGAATTAGACTCTAATGTGAGCTTTCTAATATCTGCCAAGTTATCTTCTTCAGATTCTGAGGAAGAACTAGATACTTCAAAATATTCTCCATCAGAATGAGATATGAGATCGCAATCTTTTGGATCATGTACTGATGAGAATATATCCATGATCTTCATTTGTCTCTTGTCTTTTTTCTCTCTGCAAGCATTAGCATAATGACCTTCTTTCCCACAAATAAAACAAACATTTTTCTTAGAAGGTTTTGTCCTTTTCCTAAATACTATCCTTCTACCCCGAAAAATTTTCTTAGAAGGATAGTACTTCTTTTTAGGAAAATACTTATCTGCTTTGCAGGAACAATTTTGGTATTTTTTCTTGATGAATTTATTCCTAGATTTAGAATGACAACCAAAGTCATAAGTTTCCTTGAAATTATTGCAGAGTTTAGTACTGAAATGCATTTGCTTTTTGAAATTATTTTTCTCCTTTTCAGCAGCACATTCTTTCTGCAAAACTGAAACGATCAATTGTTGAACAGCAGCAAATGATGAATTTTCAATTTTAATTTTGTGCTCATCAATATACTGATTTATTAGATCTGGAATCTTCGCTGGCATTGATGCTATGTAATACCTCAAATATGCAACATTATGAGGATCATTTGCCTGGTACAATAATTTCTGCATAGTACAGAAATATTCTTGCAAATAATCTATATTGCACAATCTCTGAGATAATAAAAAAAAAAAAAAAAAAAAAATGGGAATGATGGGTTGAATCTTCTGGTACATTCCCTACAAACTCATGTTTTAAGGCATCAAACAAAGCTTTTAAGGGATCATCTTCATTTTCAACTATTTGATTCATTTCGCCATCTGACAGCTTATCCCACCATTGCTTCAGGATACCAGTAAAAGACCAAATAATTTGAGTGACAATATCTGACCAATCTGCCTTAGTTTCTGCTTTTCTTTGTAATGCCCAAGCATGCAAATTATGAACGACAATGATAACTTCATCATAACTTAAGCAATCAATATTAACAAGCAGAGTATTTCCAAATCCTTTTGAAGAAGGATTTTCCATTTTTGCTGAGCTGTTCTGCAATGTTTCTGTATATCTACCAAAAGGACTTGTTGCAGATGCTTCATGGGCAGTGGTATTATCTTGATTCTTTCTTCCTTTATGAGTAAAGTAAAATGTGTCTTCTCTATCTCTTTTAGAACTTGGCTCACCTTGTGTTGGTTCACCAGGGGTTCTTTGAGTAGCAGTGACACCTGAGATGGCCAATATTTGTGGAAACTGCGTAGCAGATGGTTGGCCATTTTTTCTTAATCCACCATCTGAAGAAGTAGTTCCAGAAGTGAATTTCAATCTAGGAGTAGAAGTGTCTACTTCTCTATAATGAGGAGGAGAAGCAGGAGAAGGAAGATCATCTCGTAAATGATCAAGAGATCTAGAGATAATACCCATGTTTGACTGGATATCATTTAACTTCTGTGTGTGCTCATTCTGAGTTCCCAAAACTTCATTATAACCAGTATGCATTTTCTTAATATGCTCTTTTATTTCTAACACATCTCTGGCTATATCATCTATATTTTGCAACATACAAACAATCTGATAGTTTGTATAATTATGCATTTTTTCTGAGTCACTATGTTCTGGATCTGAAAGATTCTTCATTTGTAACCATTGTAGATCTGCTTTCATTGTTCCATTCCTGAATGTTCTCCTAGCATTTCCAGGTTCTAAATGTCTTTCATTTATCTTGGTAGATATTTCTTGTTGGGTTCTGGGCAGAGAAAATCTCTTAACATCTGGAATAAATATCTGTGAATCGTTTTTAGGATAATGTTGTCCTTCAGTCTGAAAGCTGGAAGAGGAAGATGGAACGCAAAACTGACAGTCATCAGTTTTATGGTACTGAGATCTTCTGTGGATTTTCTTAGGAACAGAGGATTTCAAAACAGGATTTCTGGGAATAACAAGCTGAGAAGGCTGAGAAGGTATGGAGGATAAACTGTGTCTACCACCCAAAAATGGAGATCTGTCCAAAGTGGACAGAGATCGAGTAAGAGAGGGGGTTTTGAACTTAAGACCACTGGATCCATCAGGATGTTGTATTAGGAAAAAATGCTGGGGCTCTTTGGAAGATTTAAGTTGTGGATATTTCTGAGATAAAGGAGTATAGGTACTATTCCATTCCTCGGGAAGAGTACACTTAGAAAATCCAATTTTGAGTGGTGCAATATTACCAAGGCCAACAACCACGCCTTCTTTCAAAGCTCTTTGAGACAGCTTGGGATTTAACGGAGGCATTGAAGTAGAAACAAAACGAAGACAAATAGAAGAATGAAGCTGAGCTATTAAAGCTTGTGGGGCTACATCAAAGCCATGGAATTAAATATAGGCATTTAAAAACTCATTGATGTAAGGATCTGTCAAGGCTACTTGATAGCGAGGAATGACAGAAGACCAGACGGGACCATTATTCAATGGACTCTGAAATCCACCCAGAAGTGCATCATGGAAGTTATTCATTCTAGTGTCTAGAACACTGGTTAAACAAGATGTATTTAATCCTGGCCTAACAAGAGGATTGATGCCAAACTGAATCATTCTGATATGTATATAATTATAGCCATGTTCTAAACCCCATTCTATATCTTCTTTCTTTTTCAAAGGAACTTGATATACAGACTGACCAGTAGATATAGGAATATTCACATAAGTAAACCGAAAGAACTGAGTAGCACGAAACTGAAAAGCAGGAATCTTATATAATTTATCAACTTCTATCTCTGGCAATGTCCAATTACGCTGAGGCTCGAATTCTTGAACTAAGAATTTTTCATTATACAACTCATCATTACTAGATTTTTTCAAATACTTATTCAAGAAATACCATCTCTTTTGTCTAGAAATTTTCTTGTCATCGGGTTTCTGAAGAACGAATTCATTCCTAGAACCAGCCATTAAGATTAAATAAAAGTATGCACCTGAACAGAGGAATAAAGCTTCTGTCCACCAGGAAAGAAAAACACGGCAGTCCTTCGCCTAAACAGCTCTCGACCAGCGCCTTACCGTAGACTTCAAACTTCAAAAAATGCAGGAACTGATACAACTTAATGGGAAAACTAGACAGATGAAAATAACTCGGACAAAGAACCAGATGGCTCTGATACCAAATTTAGAACAACAAACACGCTTCACTCTTGACAACACTGCTCATAAGCAACTTTTATTACTTCAAAGAACTCCACTGCCTCACAAACACTTCTTACAAATTTTTCGAATGCCTAATGAACTAACTCACTAAGTATTTATAATCCTCTAGCCAGTCATCCGGTTGCTACTTTTACCAGAAACTTGAAGAATCTACTTTCGGTAGGACTATCATGCAAGATATCACTTCCGAAGGACAAATAGTAAAATTTAATGACAAAAAGTAATAAATAGTCTAAAGATTCGGGCAAGTGGGGACAACCACTTGTTATCTCGTCCCTTGGAGGCTAGGCCATATGGGGACCGAATCTGACACAATCTATCAAAACAATAGATTTACAATCTGGCCTGAATCTAGAACATCGGCTCTTTTATAAAAGTAAATACACAGTGGAGATTTTTAGTTGGAACAAATCCCACGGAAACCAAAAGTAAGATATGCAAAGATATCGGATGAGTGATCTTTGCAATCAATCACTATTTTCTCTATCTTCATAATCATCCTCATGATCGTACCTGGAAACTTGACCAGGTTCCAATAATTCATCTAAATCAGGAGCAAATATCTCATGAGGAAAAGCATTATCCAACCAAGGTGGGGCCTGTTCTCTAAAACATCAATAGAAATGAAAAGAATACATATTTTGTGGCATGTATTCTTCATCAACTGTGATTCTTCCTTGAAAGCTTACAAAGAGACTAAATGACTCATCTCTTTCATTAGGAACCACAACTGTATCTTGATGGACGAACTCAAATTCTATGACATAATCACTTTGTGCAGCAACATGTAATTCCCAGACTAAGGTGCTGATAATGGTCTGGTAATCATGATCAAGCATCCAACATACTCTAGGCATATACTTATACAAAAACAACTTGAACCAAGGACTCCACCAATTTACAGCACTATCGACATTAATAGCATAAAAAATGACTCTAACTGACCCATGGATTCTAGCTCTCTGATGGATAGTGAATCAATCATTCCATGTCCAATCAGTATTCTGAATGAAACCGAAATATACTGGATCTAACTCTCTAGACAAAGCATAATATACACGCCAAGATATATTTCTATACGGTAACTCTCGACCATATGACCACATAGCATCTTCTGAATCAAACCATTTCTACAGAATAATTTCTTGGAGACTCAAAGGCAAAGACTTGACTCTTTTTACAAAACATTCCCAACAAAATTCATAATGACACTGACTGCAAATAACGACTGGACTGACTCTACTAGACTGGACTGAACTGTTACTTGATGAGGCTTCATGCTGATGAAGTGGTCCGAACATCTTAATCTCCTTGACTCCGGCTCCTTCTCTTGTCAGCATATCAGCAAGATAATTTTCTGCACCAGACTTGTATATTATATCAAAATCAAATCCTTCAAGCCATAATGCCCATCTCAGAACTCTGGTGTTTCCTTGTTCTAACAGTCTTTTGTTTGCCAGAATACCTTTCATATGTTTCATATCTGTGCGGACAATGAACCTGACACATTTAAGAAATAACCTGAACCTCTTAATTCCACGTTTTATAGCAAGTATTTCTTTATGAGAAGAAGGATACTTAGCTTCTGTGTCACCAAATGTCCCTGAAGCATATGCACAGACTAATTCTTTCCTTCCATGCTTCTGTAGTAGCACTGCAGCCCATGTATGATTTGAAGCATCTGTTTCAAGAATGAAAGGAAGATTAGTATCAGGAAGTTTCAGCTTTGGAAATTCATTGACTTTGGCTTAATATTTCTGACTGCTTCTGTCATTTCTTTAGTCCATCCCACTGCTTCCTTTCTTAATCTTTTCTGCAAGGTTTTAGTATCTTCTGACTATTTTTCATAAAATTGCATGATATAATTTAAACAACCAAGAAACCTCTGCAAACTCTTGACATCTGGGATAAAATCTGGAAACTTCAGTAAGTGAGTGAAAATATGTGATTGTAGCTCAATGTGACCTTGTTCAATGTGCATACCTAAAAAATCAATTCTGACTTTTCCTATTTGGAACTTCTCATCAGAATCAGAAAGAACAAGTCCATGTTTATACACCATCTCATAGAATTTTTCTAAGTGCATATTATGGCTATTTACATCTTTGCTGAAAACAATTAAATCATCTATATACACAATTATGAACTCTACCCTTCCAAAAATGTCTTCCATCCTCTTCTGGAACTCAGATGGAGCATTTTTCAGTCCAAAAGGCATCGCAGTCCATTGGTATTGACCATGAGGGACTGTAAAAGCTGTTTTGTACCTGTCTGCTGGAATGATGCCAATTTTCCAGAAACCACTTTTCAAATCAAATTTGCTGAAAATATTAGCATTAGCAATCTTAGCAAGAAGGAGCTCTTTGTTAGGTATAGGATACCTGATAGGAAGCAATGCATCATTTAAAGCCTTGTAATTGATGACAAGCCTTTTCTTTCCTCTTTTCTGCTCACTGTGCTTATTCACATAAAATGCTGGACAAGCCCAAGGGCTTTTACAGGGCTCTATAAGCTTTTGCTGTAATAGCTAAGATATTTCTTCCTTGCATAAAGCTTGTTCTTGTGGACTCATGTGATTAGCACTGGAATTTTGTGGTCTGGAAATGTATCCTTCTTTGTAAGGAAGTGCTACAAAATATTTCTCTCTCGTCCAGAAAGAATCTGAACTATTTGTTGTGCAGTCTTTGCGAAGTTTATCTAAAACATTCTGCAAAGTTTTAGGGCCATGAATCTCATCATTTTTCACAATTTTATGGATTTTGGACAAATCTTGTAGACTACATTGAATCTGATCTTCTTCAACTGGTTTAACATTGATTTTGTAGTCATTTGAAGCAAGTACTGTAATTGGGCCTTCAGTGGTAGTAAAAACAAATGACTCCTTACCAAAAGTGACGGGGAGGAATTTCTTCAAAAAATATTGACCTAACAAGAAATCTAAACCAGTATCAAAACTGTACAAAGTTACAAATACTTGAACATCATTCAGATGAATAGGAAAATCAGGAGCTATGTGATTAATCTCCATCAAATCTTTTGTAATAGCCCTGAACTATAATTTAGTAGGCTGCCAGTAATATGTAGGAATGGCACCAAATTTACAGCAGCTACTCATTGCTCCAGAATCTATCTGAGAATATAGAGTGTTTTCCTTAACTTTGGGCAATTTTATATTTATTGGAATAACCACTCTATCTCCTATTCCCATAATTTTAACTACACCAACATTTGTAGTTTTCAAGGGAATTTCTTCTTGAACATCTTTCATCAACAAATTTTCTATATTTGAATTATAGTCATCATAATCAGAAATTAATAAATGAAGTTTGGATGATAACTTAATCATTTCAGTTATAGTATGATGAATAGATGATTCCAAATTCTCAATTTTCTTCTTAAGAGTTGTGATTGTATCCATACCTGAATTTTGTGAACATTTTGTGATCTTAAGAGGTTTTAACATTGAATCAAACTCTTTTTCGACAAATTATTCATCTGAAAATCTTTTCTTAAACTGTCGGGAAGAAGGGAGTTGATTCTCTAAGCTTTCAAGCTTTTCTGTTAACCTTCTTCTGGCTGTGAACTGAACTGGGTCAAGCTGTTCCAATTCAGCTTTGACTTCTGCTATCTTCATCTGCAAATTGTCTGAATAGCTAATATGAAATGTTTTTATGTCAGCAATAAATGTTTCATCAGAGTCAGAAGAATCAGACTCTAATGTGAGCTTTCTAATATTTGCCAAGTTATCTTCTTCAGATTCTGAGGAAGAACTAGATACTTCAAAATATTCTCCATCAAAATGAGATATGAGATCCCAATCTTTTGGATCATGTACTGATGATAATATATCCATGATCTTCATTTGTCTCTTGTCTTTTTTCTCTCTGCAAGCATTAGCATAATGACCTTCTTTCCCACAAATAAAACAAACAATTTTCTTAGAAGGTTTTGTCATTTTCCTAAATACTGTCCCTCTACCCCGAAAAATTTTCTTAGAAGGATAATACTTCTTTTTAGGAAAATACTTATCTGCTTTGCAGGAACAATTTTGGTATTTTTTCTTGATGACTTTATTCCTGGATTTAGAATGACAACCAAATTCATAAGTTTCCTTGAAATTATTGCATATTTTAGTACTGAAATGCATTTTCTTTTTGAAATTATTTTTCGCCTTTTCAGCAGCACATTCTTTCTGCAAAACTGAAACGATCAATTGTTGAACAGCAGCAAATGATGAATTTTCAATTTTAATTTTGTGCTCATCAATATACTGATTTATTAGATCTGGAATCTTCGCTGGCATTGATGCTATGTAATACCTCAAATATGCAACATTATGAGGATCATTTGCCTGGTACAATAATTTCTGCATAGTACAGAAATATTCTTGCAAATAATCTATATTGCACAATCTCTGAGATAAAAACAATTAGGAATGATGGGCTGAATCTTCTGGTACATTCCCTGCAAACTCATGTTTTAAGGCATCAAACAAATCTTTTAAGGGATCATCTTCATTTTCAACTATTTGATTCATTTCGCCATCTGACAGCTTATCCCACCATTTCTTCAGGATACCAGTAAAAGACCAAATAATTTGAGTGACAATATATGACCAATCTGCCTTAGTTTCTGCTTTTCTTTGTAATGCCCAAGCATGAAAATTATGAAAGACAGTGATAACTTCATCATAACTTAAGAAATCAATATTAACAAGCAGAGTATTTCCAAATCCTTTTGAAGAAGGATTTTCCATTTTTGCTGAGATGTTCTGCAATGTTTCTGTATATCTACCAAAAGGACTTGTTGCAGATGCTTCATGGGAAGTGGTATTATCTTGATTCTTTCTTCCTTTATGATTAAAGGAAAATGTGTCTTCTCTATCTCTTTTAGAACTTGGCTCACCTTGTGTTGGTTCACCAGGGGTTCTTTGAGTAGCAATGACACCTGACATGGCCAATATTTGTGGAAACTGTGTAGTAGATGGTTGGCCATTTTCTAGCAAACTTTTAAGGCTGACATACTTCTTTGGCAATCTTAAGCTTTCAAGAGAAGGAAATTATTTTAGCCTTTCTTTCATTAACTCAGTTTTCTCTTTGGCTAAATTTATTGCTTTCTGAATTTTCTCATATTTGACTGTATCCAAATTCTCTACTCCTTTAAAAAGGATACTTCTTAATCCACCATATGAAGAAGTAGTTCCAGAAGTGAATTTCAATATAGGAGTAGAAGTATCTACTTCTCTATAATGAGGAGGAGAAGCAGGAGATGGAAGAGCATCTCGTAAATGATCAAGAGATCTAGAGATAATACCCATGTTTGACTGGATATCATTTAGCTTCTGTGTGTGCTCATTCTGAGTTCCCAAAACTTCATTATAACCAGTATGCATTTTCTTAATATGCTCTTTTATTTCTAACAAATCTCTGACTATATCATCTATATTTTGCAACATACAAACAATCTGATAGTTTGTATAATTATGCATTTTTTCTGAGTCACTCTGTTCTGGATCTGAAAGATTCTTCATTTGTAACCATTGTATATCTGCTTTCATTGTTCCATTCCTGAATGTTCTCCTAGCATTTCCAGGTTCTAAATGTCTTTCATTTATCTTGGCAGATATTTCTTGTTGGGTTTTGGGCAGAGAAAAGCTCTTAACACGTTTTTTAATGTATCTGCAATTTTTATCAATGTGGGTTTTCTCAAAAGTATGCATAATGGGCACTCGTTGGATGTAGAATTTAATTCCGCATCCAACGAGTGTCTACACTAAAAATTTTAGTAAACCTATAAGTATTTTGACTGGTTTACATATTATGACATGGAAAATACATGAAAATTTCATGGGCACTTTTAGGCTGAAATTTGCTCTAATGTTTTGATTAAATTGTACTCATAGATACTTGATTAATAAATCATCCTTATTTTTCTCTATATTTGTTGTGAATACTTCTCGTAGTAATTATATTTTTTAACATATAGTAGTTCTCTTTTATGTATAAAATCTAATGCATCTGAGGTTCTACAGTTTTTAAGGCTGAAAAGTTTCAAAACACTTATTAGTTTGTTGTTTTTTTGTGTCTAATTTTCAATTTTTGTTCGTTTATTTTCAATGTGCAAACTTTATTTCAAAAATTTTATGAAATTTCAGACATCATTTTGTAAATATTAAATTTTGGTTTTATATTATGTTTGAATCCCTTCGAAATAACTTTCTTTTGACTTGATAGAGGTGATTTTATATTCATCATGAGGCAATATTCTATGCCATACCTCTACCAAGTCAAATTTTTAGAGGTAATTTATAAAACACCACTTTGTACTTGTGGAGCAATACTAAGAAGCTTGGAAAATGAGTTTTCTAAGGAGCCACCTCCTTATAGTAAGTACACTGAGACATGAAGCCAAAGTGACACCTCTTCAAAACTTTGGACATGTTTGGAGTTAATAGTCTAGATGTTTTTAGCTATAGGACTTTGATAGTATATTCTTGAATATATTGGTGAACAGAGAGGAATTTCTCCCCATGATTAGTGGATTAGGTCTTGAAAGAGTGGAGCCATGAAATACCTAGGACAAAATCTACTCCTGCAATTTTTATGACATGAATTCCTCGAAAGTATGTACTTCCACTACATGTTTTGCATTGTCTAACACACTTCATGTTGAACATATTTTTATCAAGGGATGTTGATGGGGATGCACTTAAAGGATCAAAGTGGAAACCCAACCATTTAACATGCTTCTTATCAATAATATTCCATGTACTACCAAAATTGACTAGAACAAGGAACCTTCACCTTTTGATGTAGCAAAAAAAAGGCTTGAAAATTTATCTAGGGTTTGCAGGTGCAAGGATGAGCATGAGTATAGAGACAATATTTTTTAAATCAAGGTGTGTGGGGGAACTAGGGTGCTACATCAAATGCGTATGTGTGAGAGAGACTAAAATTTATACAAAGGAATAATAACATAAATAATATGATTTGAACTAAAATATACATATATATATATATATATATATATATATATATATATATATATATATATATATATATATATATATATATATATATATATATATATATATATTATTGAACATGTAATTTTTATGGCTTTGCCAAAACTTGGGAGAAGGGTATATAGTTATGGAAAATATGAATCTCAAGGAAAGTGGTTAGGTATATAACCTATATTTTGGCATAAAACATGTCGTTTGGATCTCTATACCAACTTTTTAGGTAATAGAAGTTCAAAACACAAATCCAACATTAATATGACCACTCAACAATAAATTACATGTATTAAACCTCTATATTAGCTACTGAATCATGAAATTTGGAATTTATACCTTAAGATAGGTTATTGGACAAATTCATGTAGTAGATCACATAGTATGGAAAATGAAAATCAAACTTAGACCGCATTGTTAATATGGTGGGCATGGGGGATGTAACTCAAACGTTGAAAATAAGAATATTGTGCATGGGATTAGACAATACAAATTAGAATTTCAAATTGTTTCAAGGGGTCATCCCTCAAGTTTTGTTGGGGATTTCATCCTAAGCAAGGATGTGGGATGCTTTGTCATGAGACAGATAGACATGGGTACATGTCTCTCAAGGCTAGGGACACAACTCTTAGAAACACAATATTGAGCCTATCAAACCTAATCATTGTAACAAGGGAGGCCTAGTGTTCCCATATTTTTAATGTTGGGAAGCATTGGCCTTGTGACACATAGCCATTATCTAGTTGTTGATAGAGAGTATCATTCCCAAGTTCAAACTCAAACGCATAAAGGTGTAGATATTCAATTGTAAGAAGTTTTTGTAAGTTGCACACATGGTTCTTAAACCAAGGTGAAGATTATTTACAATAACGATTTGAGGTTAAGGCCTTTGATTTTTTTATCAAACTAACAACATGATATTTCGAGTTGTGATGTTTCAAGGATTACTTCTTCTTTGGTCATGAAATCGTATGTATAACTCTTTTCATTGGAACTAATTACCTTTTTTTATACTTTCAATATGACTTTCTAGTCTTCTAGCTACAATAATGATTGTCCAAATAGTAAAAAATTCTTACCTCATTCTAGATTTGTAGCCACATATTTGATATGTATAACTTACACATCAAATTTACATAATGTTTGGCCATAGACTCAAAGCCATAGAACTTCTTAGTGCATTATTCAACCGTCATGTCTTCTTGAAATAGAAACACAAGATGAAAAACAAAGAGTTTGTCCCTAATTCTCTTTACTCTTCAATTTAATGTGTTTGTAAGCTTGCCAAAATCCCCTCTAAGAATTTTAGAGATCCATCTCTCACCCCGTGTAGGGATTCCCTATTCAAATGTTGCAGGGCCACATCTAAGTTATCCTCTTGATTATAATGTGTTGTGAAGGCTAGCTTGATCTAGCTCAGCCAAGTGTGCACTTCTATATCACTTCCAAAACCACACTATGAGATCCTCATTTAGAGGTCAAAAGTGAGTATGTGAGAGTTCCATGCAATAACAAGTTTGAAGTGGTGTTATCCTTCATTACCCTAGGGTTTACATCCTCATATTCTTCATAAATTTCAAGATCATTGATTGAGGTCTTTAACACCTAGTTCATGGACCCTTGCCTAGGGTTCACAACTCATACCTAACTTCCTCTAGAAACCTCAGAAAAGTTTCATTCAACTCTAATTTATTCATATATTGAGATTGTGTTAGAAACCAAGACATAATTGGGGGGGTGAATCAATAGTGTGACGAAATTAAAATTTTCAATCTACGTAGTAATCATTCATGTAAGAAACATCATAGATCAACATGTAAATCATACACATATGCAGCATATAAAGACACCAATCTTATTTTATATTCATTTTTCAAAGGCATGCTACAACTTGTTATTACATCAATTGGTCTGCGAGCTTCTACTTGTAGGTTTCTCAGGTTGCCACCTAAAGGAAACTACCACTCCATAATTTATAAACTACCACTACAAGAAGCTACTACCCCTTATTTAGCAACTACCACTATAGGAAGCTCCTACTGATCAGGAGTTGATCAGGAGTTCATAAATTTTGCTCAAAATTAAAAGTTATAGGATTGATTTGAAACCAGGATGGTTACGTAGATCTCGTCTTCCTGATTTTGGCGCCATGAATGGTTCAAAAAACCAATGTTGTATGAGGGAGATATCGCGTTCTGATTGAAATGCCAAACAGGTAAATTTTTGACAATTTAACCAAGTTTGACTGGGATGCATATTCAGCAAAGTGGGTGGATGTACAGTCAGCAAAAAGGAATATTCCTTTCCACCAGACTAATCATAGGTTGACAAGTGTTCGTTTTCTATTGGTTGAATGAGTTTGAAGGGGCCAATTAAAGGGCGTCGCGTCGTTGGCCCTGACGCTGCCACGTGTCCCTGAAATGGTGTGGTAAAATTTTGTGAGGGTCCGCAAGGCTCGACCCCGAGACCTCCTGCCAGGCATGCATACACTCTACCATTCGCACTACATGTTGGTTTTTAACATCATAGGTTATGCTTTATATTTATGTTATATTAAAATTCACGATGGGGGTTGGGAACCACCGGCAGTACCAACCCACCAGCGGTTCCCCATATACATGTCAGATGGCAACGTTTGTAACCAACCAACTCCGCAGTCAGCGCTAACCAACAAGAGTTAAACCAAGATTCAACTCGTTCCACCACAGTTTCGCCTTGGGTTCCGCTAACAATTGTCACAGTAACCACAGTTTTGGGGGTGCATGTGCCCAACCGCAACATTTATTGCCACAGTCAGTTTCGGCGGACAGTTTGGCAAGCACACCTAAAATGGCAGGATTACCTGTTTTAACTCTAGTTAAGTGGAGATCTCCACTTTTAGTGGAGCTTTCCTATGTGAAATTGGGCAAGTGTAGGAGGCCCAATTTTCGACCATTCTGAGTGAATGAAGATTCATTTTGACTAATTGGAGAATTCTGGAGCCATTGGTACAAAGAAAACATCCATTAGAGCACTGTAACTACATGTAATAGAAAAATTTTGAGCATAATGAAAGATGGACATGCCATTGGGAGCTAGAGCAGCAGATGTAGCCCAGGAGGGGTGAACTGCTTCATCATGCTTGCTATGTAAAGTTCATGTGGTGACTTATTTCTCTATTTTACATTGTTGTTATATGTTATTTAGGCTTGTTTTATGCTTCTAATTCACTAAAAATCACCTACAATTCATGGTCAAAATCCTTAATCCTTATGCAAACTAATGAGACAAGTATGCACATGTTTTTAAACTAAAAATACACTTAGCACAACAAAACTAATACAATTATTTCATATCAGGTTGGTATCAGAGCTAGAGTTTATTCTCTGGTGTTGTTTAGTGTAAATAATTGTTTAACTATTTGCAAGTTTTAGATGCTTACAAGGCTCAAGCTCAAAAGAGGAGAAGGAAAATTGGTGGAAGCAGAAGTGTCTCAAAAGGAGCCAAAGCAAAGGAGAGAAAGATTGCCACAATCTCCACCACCTAGTTCACCTCCGAAAGAAGCAAAAGCTCCATTAAGCATGCCTCATGAGGAAGGAGAATGTTTGAAATGTTGTCATTGATGGCAAAAGGGATGGAAAAGGAAGAGTACCTGAACCAGTAAACTTTGAAGAAGAGAGGCAGCAGAGGAATCGAGGACAGACCTGTACAGACCTGCTCAGACTGAATAAAAATCCGTGGTTGGATTATGTGTATATAGTCCGTTTTAACACTCTCTGTGGGAGTACGGGTTCATAATTCAGGACTCGTGAGCAAATTGTTATTTAATTGTGGAGAATGCCTTGCGTCTTTGAGCAATCATATGAGATTTGAAATTTGACTTCTATATGGAAATTGAAACGCGTATACCCTGTAATTGGTTTAATGATGTACTGTGCATAATTTGGGAGACTCTCTGTATAGATGGAGTAAGGTTGAATTCATGTTCGGGCACTGTGTTTATAATATAGGAATACAGTAAAATGGTCCTATTCCTCAACTGAGTATGGGAGGAGAAGCAAGACTATAAATTGGTGCAGCATTGGTTCGAAACTGACTGAATCAAATGGGCTGAGGAAATGGTAAATATACGAATGACGACAGAACGAGGAGCTGGATGGAACCTGGAGTAAAGCAACGGAACCACGAGGAGGAATGTGTTATCACTCAGGTTTTCCTAGAAGTTGTGTAAGAGGAAAGTATACCCGAGGTAACCACAAACCAACCTTTTAGATGCAGAATCTAGCCAATCTGCATCCAGAGAGGGCTCTCTCTTTATAATTTATCTTTGTTCTTAGAAGGTTTTACGCTAGTTATAGATTCAAAGTTTGTTTTGGGAAAATGGTGGAATCCACAAACTAAGGGCAAGGTTGAGAGCTTTCAGTCCATTGGGCTATGGAGTCAAAGGATGGCTTTACTGGATTTCTATTCTAAACATAAGATGGTATTACAGGGCAAGATAGCTAGACAGAGAACAATCCTTAAAATTTAAAGTGGATGGGATGATCTTGAAGGGATGAAAGGCAGCTAAGAATCTTTCACCATGTTCAAGAGAAAGAAGAGAAATGACTACAAACAAAGAGAAATGAAGGATTTCTTTGTTACAGTAATCAACAATATTTAAATTAGCGAAGCAGGAGCATTTAAGAATTCATGCTTATAACTAATTCAGAAGAAAACATTAAGAATAATCACATTCGAAAACAGAGTACAATTAAGCAAGTTCTGTTTCAATCCTTTATGTAAATTATTCAGAAATGGATATGATGATATTATAAACTAATATAAAATTTCAGACAAAAGGGTAGGAAAACTTATTGAACTGTAGTCCAACACATGAATCCTGCAACAAGTCCAGTGCTTTAAATCGTCATCCAGTAAGCCACAAGTAAATTTCTCCAAAAATATTTTTATTCCGAAAATCTCAATGTTACAGCTGAGTAATAGAATCCACCCTCAACACTCTCTTTGAGGGTGTATTTATACAAATTCTAAACTAAAATATCTTGAAACAAATATCAAAATTGGTTCACAAATCTCTCCAACTATTTACATAAATAGAACTTAATTAAAGGACACTCAAACTAATGCATCTATTTGGCACTGTTTTGTATGGATAGGTGATGACAAAGAGGAGAATTCGAATTTGATCCAACTCTTAGTTGATGATGAGGCATCCAAGTCACTAACTGCTTCCTTTCTTTGTGCAATCTGCTCCAACAATTCTGCAAACTGGGGGTCCAATGACATCTTTTTATTTCTCAATCCGTAATAGATATGTAAAAAGTGAAAGAGGTTATTGTAGATAAATATGTTTTTGAGATAAACCTCTTTCACTTTCCTAAAATTTCTCTCCAGCTATGCGCAATAGGCTCTGCAAAAATATGTGTAAAACAGAGTTTTACAGAGTCTGAAAAATAGCCTCTAAATATGTGCATGTATCTCTCAGCCTGAAATCACTGTGGAAAAACTGAGATCGGTTTTTGTAGATGGGTCTCTTAGGAACAAAAACCTCCTTCAGTTTGGTAAAATGTATTTCTAATTTGCCACAATATTCTCTGCAAAATGATGACTTGACTGTAATTTTCTGCAAAAAGTGCTTTCCAACTTTGTTTAATATTTCCAAAACCATAATAGCTGTTAGAAAAGTGAGAGAGGTTTTTGTAGATGGCCCTCTTAATAACATAAACCTCCTTCATTTTTGTAAAATTCATCTTGGATTGATCACAATAGTTTCTGCAAAACTATGACTAAAATATGCAATTTCTGCAAAAATGTTCCTTCTTGTTGTATTTTTCATCTTTTCACTTTTTTGTTCCTTTGACTGTTTTACTTTCACTTTAGATAAAATTAAATGTTGGTGAAAGTATTATCATCTCTTTTTACCATTTTACTGCCTCTGTAATTACTTTTACTGTTTTACCTTTGACTGCTCTGTAACTTCATTTTAGCTTTCACTCTGACTTTTACCTGATACACTTTAACCACTGATACTCTTTAACTGTTATGCTTTTCCTATCCCTGCAATTTCTCATTTCACTTTTACCATTCACTGTGCACATTTCATCATTCTAATCTCTCTTTGAATTTGTATACAAACTGTTTGTTGAATGAAGATATTGAATTAAAATCTGAGAATTTGGAGTAACAATTTTGTCAACTAGTATTGAAATTGTTGGTCCAAATCCATATTCTGATGATAACCTGCTAAAATAAAACAATTTGTTAATGAAATCCAGGTCTCTATGAGGAGCATTCAATGGGGTTACATTCAGGGCTGCCGGAGCTTCCATTTTGGTTCTTGTGTATTCAAAATGGAAGTTTATGGGTTTTCTTCACAGAACGAGCGCGATTTCAGTTTTAATGAGGGAAATTGGCACAGTTGCAGGTCTGGGGGAACAATTCACAGTTTTACAGCTCAGGGAATGATCAGTGATGATTTTTAATCACTATTTCAGCGAAAAACAAAGAGAACTGAGTTTTACTTGCAGTCAGGGCGGAAAAGGATAAATACCTGTTTTTAGAAGGAGGCTGGTTCTTTAACAGGTAACAGGTGATGGCGGGACTGTACTTGAACACGGGCGCAGCGAAATCTTGGAGTGAATCGGTCAATTATAGTGGAAATTCGAAAATCGCAGCAGGGAGCACTGTCGTTTTCAAATAACGAAAATAACAGAAAAACACGGAAAAATGGCTTTATTTACAAGTTAAAAGGGTTTTTTATTTTTCCGAGGAGTGACGTCATCGACGTACGGGATGACGTATGCAAGGTCGGGCGGTAAGCGGTAAGCGGTAAGTCCCCGCACCGCTTTTGGTCGAGGGTGGTATTAATCGGGAGGGCAGCGATTCCACAAAGAAGTTGACACGTGGACGGTGAACTATTTCAATACCACTGATCCCCCGCTGGTTAAAATGCTGACAAGGGATGGGTAGCGGGGTGAATGGTAGCCGTAGATCTGTGAAGGAGCAATCCGATGGTGGAAAGGACGGATAGATGGCGGAGGTTTTAATATGCGGGCCCGGCGGGGTTTTAAACGTAATTAACTCTATTTAAACATCCCGGGGGGCATATAATAGGCGGAAAGGTGTGGTTATTAGTTAATTCAGATAATTAACTAATTCCATGGTTATAGGAGTCGCGATGGGGTTAAAAGGTCGGGTGAAAAGCCAGGTGGATGAGCCACGTTGGCGCGGGATTTTCTAAAGTTTAATTTCGAAAAACTTCAGATTTTATTTATATTTTTGGGTTTAAACACACATATTGTATGTCTAAAATTTTATTTTTTCATATATGTTTTATTATATGATAAATTAATTAATATAATTAACTTACCATAGGGGCGGGATTATTATATAAAGATATAATTTAACCAAAGGGCTTATATAGTGGGTTTTTATATTAATGCACGGGGAAATAATTACTTTGGTTAAACTTTATAATAGAGGGGTTTTTGGGGTATTTATAAAAAAGGAGTTATATACTTATGATAGGGTTTTTCACTAGGGATTTAGTAAATAGAGTTAAACATTAATATGACAAAGGGACAAGGAAACTCAAAACATTTTGCACATCTAAGAAAGTAATAACTTCTGAAGTAAATTGCAATATCTTATCTTCAACACTTAAACTTAGAATAGCAGGTTATCTTGAGGGATTTTTATGGAATTTCACATGATTTCCCTAAGTAAAATAGGATTTTACTTAGGACAAGGTTAAAGGGGAATGATTATAATGATGAATTATCTCAAGTACTTAGGTCTTTTTGATCATTAGGCCGAGGGTCCGGTCCCTCCAAAAGTCAAGGAAATGCCTTGAGCCCTTTTGATCTCCAAACACCTTAGTACTTTGGGGGAAATTAGTAAAACCTTTAAGGGGGGAAATGATGAGGGAGGTTAATGATTTTTGACTTTGCTTGCTGTGATTTTCCAGTGTATTTCCTGCTTCAGTATTTGTGATGAAAGTAAAGGATCAAAAACATGTAGCAGCATCATTCATCAGATAACACTTTGCAGCACCATCTACCTACCCTATCTACTTGACACTACCATCTTCTCTTCTTTATTAGGGTGCATTTAGACTTGCAAACCCTTATCAATCTTTTTCTTTTTTACAAGGCAAATCTATCTAATTCTACCCTTATTACATCCAAGGGCTCAGATTAAGCTGTTGAGCACCTTTTATTAACTCTACCTATCTACTTATCTGCCAAGATTAAACTGTTTGGTCAGATATTTATTCTCTAATCTACAACATGAAATTGAAATATGATTAAGCCAAGTTTAAACAGTTTGACTTATTCATGAATTGTGGCAAAGGTTTGACAAGCTGCACACAATTGCTTTATTACAAAAATGAAATAGTAGTGGCATTTGAATTTGCACACTTTCCTTGGTCTATTTTTTCTTGGGGTTCATTTCTTTCTCTTTTTTGACCACTTTATTTTTCTTACCCTTTGATATTTCTTTTAGGGTATACCCTCTTTACATTTTTTAAATTTTTTGATTTTTTGGTTTTTCAAGAATATGGAACACATTTGCTCAAGAAAAAAGGTTTGAACATATTCCATAGTTCAATCAAGACAATCATGAAAAATGACACCTATTGGTATAGGAGACTAACAGAATGGAGAACAATAATGGCGGTTTCTGGTATTTTTCGCACCACCCTTATACGGAAAGTGGTATTGAAGGAATGGGCAGCGATTCCATTGATCGATCGACGCGTGTCCCTGGATGAACAGTAAAACCATTGTTTAACGTGCGCCTTCACGCATTAACTTTCGTACCAGGACGCGGAGCGAAATTGACACGAGCCGTTGACCTGGAAGAGGGCTATCAGACGGTGATCGTGCGTCGGAATTTCCTGGAGTTTAACCAAGGTGTGCGGAGGATAACCCGAGTACAGAGCGCCATCGCGCATTATTGTTTGCGCATGTTGATCGAGAGATATACGTTGGATCGGGCAACGTAATACCAACCGTCGGATGGGTGCGTGGGTTAACAAAGATACGGTGTGCACTCGATTGGTCCTTTGGTTGTATTGTGGGCCCGGATCGGAGTCATATATAATGAATTTGGTTTATTAATGTTATTCGACGTATTGTAATATCAGTATAAGGCTCAGTGAGTTATATTAAAAAGAGATTAACCAAGGTTAATCGTATTGGCAGCATAATATAAAGTTCGAAAGTTATATATATAAGCCGGGAGCCAAAATTAAGTTTGAAAATTGTAATGATCGAAATATGAATGAATTCATATGTATGATTTTATATCCATGGCGGAATGTTGAGTTAATATCTCAATTCTCTGAATTGAGACATTAAAAATGACCAGACTTATTTGTTTGAGTTTGCCAGCGTAGAATAAGTGCAGAGTGAGATTGCCGGGTTGGAATATGATTGGAAATGAAGCTTGGGATGCATTTACACACAGTTAAGTGAAATATTGAAAAGTACTGGGAATATGGTTGATTTATTAACACTTCAGATTTAAGCATTGGAACTGCCAGTGTAGAACAAAGCATAGATTTTGAGATTGCTCGGACTTGGGAAATGATTGAGCATGAAACTTGAATGCAATTATGGAAAAGGAAAAAGAAGAGGAGAGCATGCAGAGATGAAAGTTCGGTGAACAGGAATATGTACAAGAATGAGTTGGACAAGTGAATAAGCACAAAAAATAGGGAATATGCAGATGACAGTAAACAAAGTGTATGCAGAACAGGTTCTTAACAGCAGCAGAACAAGACAAATCCAGTAAAGCCAAAATCCAGAAAAGGAGCTGAGTGAAATTGAAATGTGTAATTAAAAATTTGAATGTAAATGTTGTAATTATTTTTATTGTTTGTGATGCAAAGGCAAGTATCCTAAGGAAAAGACAAAATCCCACTGTAGCATGGAAATTTGTACATATTGTATTAATTCTAAAAATGAGTTGGAAAAGGGAATAAGAAGACATAAGCCAAAGAGTCATGATTGTTCATTCCAAATTCCTTGTGAAATACAAACAGTCATGTGATAATTTCTATATATAATATCAATTTAATAAGCTCAAAGAAGAGGAGAGGGAGAGAGAGCAAATACAGAGAATGCAGAATATAGAAGAATGAAGAAGAGAAGAAGAGAAGATACAGAACAGAGTTGATATCTGGAGTAAATCAACAAACATTCAGTTTGATAAATTGAGGAAGTTGGAGCTTCCCTATCAAGTTGTAGCTTGATAGCTATCAGTTGTAGCTGACTGAGGTTGGAGCCTCCTGTAGGTTGGTGCCTGCAGAAAATTGAAGGGAGTTGGTGCTTCCTTGCAAGTTGTAGCTTGCAGAATTGAGGTAGGAGCCTCCTGTAGGTTGGTGCCTGCAGAAAAACAGTGGTGAGAGGGAGTTGGAGCTTGCCTTTGCATCACAATAATAATAAGATGTGGTTTTCTCCCTTTATGGGTTTCCACTTATATCTGGTGTCTCTGTGCATGATGTTTATGTGTTGATCTGATTTATATCATCTGCTTAATACCTGTTGTGTTGTGTAACCAACTCCAAAAAGAGAAGAAAAGAGATATCAACGCCTTAGAAATGAGCCACTTCGAGGGGGCAACCTCCAATACATTACATAAATGAAAAATTCTTGGATGATACAAATGAACAAAACCTCCTTCTATATATAGGAGTCCATGGGGCCAAAATATAATCCTAGTGGGGCCACAATGTAATCCTAGCCGACCTAACAATAATAATGTAAGGGCACAATAATAACAATCTGGGGGTTACAGGGGTACAAAAATAACAATAAGGGGGGAAACACTAACATAATAAGGGACTATACTATTAATATAGGGACTTAACATGCCCCTCTCCTTCAAACAAGTGTTGCCCTCAACGCTTGATTATTTCTTGATGCTTCTGTATAAAATTCTCATCCTCGCATGTGGAATCTTCTACAGGAAAGTTCTTCCACTTGCTGAGATACTCTAAAATTGATCGTACTTGTCGATTTCTTGTTTCCGTGACAGCTTCAGAACTTCTTTCGATGTGATGTTGAAATTCCTGTTGTTTCATTAGATTCTGCACCAAAGTTAGATTATCCTTTGAGAGTTGGAGAACTTGTTGTTGATGCTCAATGTCATATTCCACTATTTTATCATTCATATTAGCTATTATTTTATCCTTCAAATCATCCAAATTAGCCTCCATTTCTGCGTTTAAACCATCTATGTCATCTTCAATTGCTCTTCGTAAGATCGAAATTTGTTGCACTTGGTACCATAATTTTGATATCTCATATTGCAATTCTTCCTCTTCATGCGTCATAGTATAGATTTTTGAGGGGCTAATGGGTATGGAATTATTTTTAGGAGGCATTTAAAAACCCAATACTGAAATATATGCTCAATAGGCCCTTGGAATCACTTCAAACTGATTTTTTTTTTTTTTTTTACACAAGACTTATGCAATTCGGAAACAAATATACACCTTTTTCTTGCTATTTAGGAGCTCGATATTGAAACTGAATTATCTCTGTGATTGTATCACTTCAATATCTGAAATTTTCTACTAATGTATCCCTCTAAGTTTTCTTTCGAATGCCACAGATCTGACCTGATTTGGATTCTCCAAGACAAAGTTGTGTCCAATCTCCCACAACGACCTAATTATGGTCTGGTTCAGTAGAGCGAACTTGTAGGACTTGCCATGTGTCACTGTTTCATCCTTTGTCTCTGAAATTGATAGCCAAAAAACTACAGTCTGTGTACTTGCGACCAATATATACGGAACTCCAATCCAATGCCCATAGAGAGAGTTATTGAAATTTTCCCACTATCACCTCTTTGAGATGAAATTTTGGAGCCTACAAAAGCACTACCTTCCACAGATCATATCTCCAAAAATATTTCGAACCAAGCTCTGAAATTTTTTGACGAATTTCCTTAGGATTTCAGCTTCACACCATACGAATTTCAGATTTTGAACCTTCGTAGAAAGAAATCTATAGCGCAAATTCCACGATGACCTGTTTAGGAGCCTGAAAAAAGACCTAACTTCCACAGATCATATCTCCGAAAATATTGCGAACTAAGCTCTGAAATTTTTAGACAATCTTCCTCAGGATTTCTTCTTCACACCCTAAAAATTTCAGCTTCTGAAACTTCGTAGAAAAATATTTATAGAGAAAATTCCACGATGACCTGTTTGGAGCAGCGAAACCTTAGAATCCAAAGCTCTGATACCAAATGTTGTGTAACCAACTCCAAAAAGAGAAGAAAAGAGATATCAGCGCCTTAGAAATGAGCCACTTCGAGGGGGAAACCTCCAATACATTACATAAATGAACAATTCTTGGAGGATACAAATGAACAAAACCTCCTTCTATATATAGAAGTCCATGGGGCCACAATATAATCCTAGTGGGGCCACAATGTAATCCTAGCCGACCTAACAATAATAATGTAAGGGCACAATAATAACAATATGGGGGTTACAGGGGTACAAAAATAACAATACGGGGGGAAACACTAACATAATAAGGAACTATACTATTAATATAGGGACTTAACATGTTGCTCTCATATTAAGTCTGTTGTTCTATTATATTAATACTTGCTGCTCACATTCTAAGATTACTCACATATTAAGCTGGACATGAAATGAAGGTGTAAATAAGGTTTAATGAAAAGTTTTAAAAGATTATGAATGTGTTAAACTGATTCACCCCCCCCTCTCAGTTCAACTAAGAGTTCAACAATTGGTATCAGAGCGGGTTCCTTTGTTCAAGTCTAACAACTGAAAGGAGATCCTAGGTTCCCATGATGGCTAGTAAAGATATATGCTCAACCAATAAAGCCCCTTTCTTCACTGGTGAAAATTATGCTTTCTGGAAAATCAGAATGAGGACATACATAATGTCTCTAGTAATAGAAGTCTGGGCTGCTGTGGAATTAGGATACGCCCCAAAGGCAACTGACACAGAAAAATAAACAAAACAAGATTTTGTGGCTAATGAAAAAGCCATGAATGCCATCCTGAATGGATTATGTGAACTAGAGTTTATTAAAGTAATGCACAAAGACACTTCCAAAGATATATGGGATACTCTTGAGAACATACATGAGGGAGACAAGAAAGTAAATACTGCCAAACTTCAAGTCTATAGAGCCCAGCTTGAGAACTTAAAAAAGAATGATGATGAAGACATTGCCAGTTTCTTTCTAAAAGCTGCAAAAATTATTAACAATATGAAAGCTCTTGGAGAAAAAATTCCAGAAAGTATAATTGTGCAAAAGATTCTAAGATCTCTTCCATCCAGGTTTAATCCAAAGGTGTCTGCAATAGAAGAAACAGCTGATTGGGAGACCTTGACCATGAACCAGCTACTTGGAAATCTAACAGCCTATGAAATGAGGCTCCCACAGAAGAAGACAAGTACGAGGGAGGCAGCTTTTAAATCATAAAAGAAGAAAGAAGAAGAGAGAGACATATTCTCTTGCTCAGATGAAGAAGAGGCAAAATTTGTCAAGAAATTGGATAGAGGATCAGGTAAATACAAAGGTAAACTTCCTTTTAAATGCTTCAACTGTGGAAAAGTTGGACACTATGCTGCTAAGTGTCCTCGCAAGAAAGTAAGGAATCAGCCTCAAGATTCAGAGAGAAATAAATCAAAGAACAGGCAGAAAGGAAAGAATTTCAGCAGAAAATCCTTCTACGCTCAACAAGACAGCAATACATCTGAAGATTCAGATGAACCCTCAAGTGAAGAAGAAACCTCTGAATTCTTGTTGATGGCCATAGAAGAACTTGAAGGACTCCTGCTAGAAGATGAAGAAGACGAAGGGGAAGTCGACCTTGAGGGGGAGCTAAGAAGTGCTCTGGAAGAGATTGACAGACTCAAACTGAAATGCAGAAAACAAAAGGACATTCTCCTCAAGTATGTACGAGAAGAACAGAATTCAAAAATCTTAAAGTAGCTAAAGATAAAGCTTGAAGAAGCCAAAAAGATAGAGGACATGTTACTTAAGCAAATCAAGGAGAAATCTCAAGAACAAGAGAAGTTGGAAGAAGAAGTAGTATGTCTCAGGAAGAAATTAGAAAATGCTCAAAGGAAAGTGGTCATAAATTCTTCTCAAACAACAAGCTCTAGTAAGTTGAATGAAATTCTGGGTGCTCAAAGATCTCCCATGATAAAAACTGGAATAGGCTATGAAGGAGAATCAAGTAAAGGCAAAGAAAAGGTTGGCAGAGAGATTATTTTTGTAAAAGCAAAGAAGACTGATGAAGCAGCTCAAACAATTCCTACAAAAGAAGAAATCTACAATAAAGAAGACACAGATCAAAAGAAACCGCTAGTAGCAAAGAATGTAATAAATACTAAGACCCCTGAATATGTAAAATTTGGAAACCATCAAAGGAAATTCTTTCCTCCTATGAAGAATGCCACCTGTTATGTCTACCACAAGCTGGGACACATTGTTGCATACTGTCATGCAAGAAGGAGTAATTCAAACCAGCAAAAGATGCAAACATTGAAGAGACTGCCTCAAGCAAACAAATGGAAGATACAACCTTACATTAGGTATGCAAATAGCTTCTATGATTATTGCGTTTATTGTAAGGAATTTGGTCATAAAATCATTGAGTGTAGAAAGTATGGACAAAGATTGATGTTTAACACCTCAAGAAGGCTTATGAATCAAAGAAATTATGTTCATACTCACAATTCTACAAAAATTATGATCAAATGTTGTGGCATAGGAGATTGGGACATCTTAGCTTCGACCATATCATCAGACTGAGCAAGAAGAAAGCTGTCAGAGATATGCCAGAAATAAAAAGGCCTTCAAATACCATATGCAAATCTTGTCAATTGGGGAAACAGACTCGCACATCCTTTAGATCTAAAGATGAGCTATCAACAAGAAGACCACTCTAGCTTGTGCACATGGACCTGTGTGGACCTGCTAGAACTAAGACACCAAGTGGAGAATCCTACTTCATGCTGATAATAGATGATTTCTCCAGAATGACATGGGTTGCTTTTCTCAAGAACAAATCAGAAGCACTAGAAAAGTTTAAGACATTCAAAGCATTAGCAGAAAATCAAACTGGATGCAAGCTAAAATGTGTCAGATCAGATAGAGGAGGAGAATTCACAGATTATGACTTTGCAGACCTATGTAATGAACATGGAATAAAACAACAATTTACCATTGCAGGGACACCTAAGCAGAATGGAGTAGCAGAGAGACAAAACAGGTCTGTACAACAAATGGCCAGAGCTATGATGCAAGAGAGTAACATTACTCAAACCTTTTGGGCAGAAGCTGTACACACAGCAGTACATATTCTAAACACAGCTCATTTAATACCTAACAGTGACAAGACACCTTATGAGATATGGCATGGTAAACTTGCATCAATCAAGCACTTTAGAGTCTTTGGCAGCAAGTGCTACATAAAGAACAATGATGATAATCTGGGGAAATTTGATGCAAGAGCAGATGAAGGAATACTCTTAGGATATGCATCCAAGAGTAAAGGATATAGATGCTACAACAAGACTCTTAGAAAAATTGTAGAAAGTATTGATGTAAGATTTGATGAAGAACTTCCAAACAAGACAAGAGATATAGACTGCAACAGCCATCCTGAAAATCATGAAGAAGAGGACCAAGATGATGAAGAAACAAGCAAAACATCAGAAAATGTTGAACTGAACTCAAAAACCCCCTCAATATACACTCAAAAGAACCATCCAGAAGATCAAATCATAGGAGACAAGAGTGTAGGAGTGCAAACAAGAAGGCAGCTAACTAAACAGACAAAAGAAGTATACATAGCAATGTTATCACAAATAGAGCCAAAGAAGTTTGAAGAGGCCAGCAAGGACACGTATTGGGTAAAAGCAATGAATGAAGAATTGGACCAAATTGAGAAGAATAATACCTGGGAACTATTTCCTAGACCAATTGAGAAGAATATCATTGGTTCAAAATGGGTATTCAAAAACAAAATGAATGAGAAAGGACAAGTAATCAGGAATAAATCCAGGCTGGTCTACAAAGGGTACTCACAAATTGAAGGACTTGATTATGAAGAAACATTTTCCCCTGTAGCCAGAATGGAAGCTATCAGAATGCTCTTGGCATTTGCATGCTACCAAGACTTCAAGGTATATCAAATGGATGTAAAGTCCGCTTTTCTTAATGGAGATCTAGAAGAAGAAGTCTACATGGAACAACCGGAAGGTTTCTCTTTAACAGACAAAGAAGACCATGTGTGCAGACTAAAGAAGGCTCTATATGGACTGAAACAGGCCTCTCGTGCTTGGTACTCAAGATTGGATAAATATTTGCAAAAAAAGGGCTTTAAGAGAGGTGGAGTAGACATCAATCTATACATAAAAGCCCATGAAAATGAACTCCCGATTGTTGTAGTATATGTTGATGAAATTATGTTTGGAAGCAACAGAGATGAACTAGCAAAAGGGTTTGCTGAGGAGATGAAAACAAAGTTTAAAGTGTCTATGATTGGAGAGCTCAGTTTCTACTTGGGACTGCAAATTCAACAAAAGAACACAGGCACCTTCATCTCTCAGGAAAAATACTTAAAAGAAATGCTGAAAAAATTCAAAATGGAGGACTGCAAACCTGTGTCAACTCCCATGACCATAGGTTGCAAGTTGTGTGTTGATGATGGGTCTGTTGATATAGATCAAAAACTCTACAGATCCATGATTGGAAGTCTATTGTATCTGACTGCATCGAGACCAGACATCATGCTAGCAGTAGGACTAGTGGCTAGATATCAAGCAGCACCTAAACAAAATCACCTTCTTGCAGTCAAAATAATATTCAGATATCTACAAGGAACAACACAATATGGACTTTGGTATCCTAAAAGCAAAACTTCATTTTATTTAGCATATCAGTATGCAACGCAATGCACCAAGGTGGACACGTAATGAGTACAAGGGAGGGTGTATTCTGTTTCAGACAAAGTCTGTGGCATGGTTAAGCAAGAAACAAACACTACTTCCATTCAATAAATATATGAATATATCATAAAGAAATATGTTGTACACAAGTCATGTGGATGAAGCAAACTCTACAAGACATGAAGGTAAGCATTGATGAACCTATCTCAATTAAATGTGATAATACAAGTGCTATTAGTATATCTAAAAATCCTGTGCTTCACTCAAAAACTAAGCATATCCCAATCAAGTATCATTTTCTCCAAGAATAAGTGGCTCAGAAGATAGTAAAACTGGAATATGTACCAACAAAAGAACAAAGAGCTGATATATTTACCAAACCTCTTGCTGGAGAACCATTCCAATATTTGAGGGATAAACTAGGGGTAGTATCTGTAGATGCTACTCTCTGATATAAAGAGAAAGCACAGTCTCAGGGGGAGAACAGAAATGATAATATCATTCCACGGGGAGATCAGCCAGCAAGGAAAGCATGAATCATGTCCTCAGGATCAAAGGATTAAGACAAAAGATCACCAAGTTATTATCCTAGAGTTGTCTGCATTATTCAAGCATGAAAATGTCAATTACAGAACAAAAGCATCAGTTTGAATCCAATCATACATCTCTGATTAGATAAAATCTGATACATCTGTATTCTATGAAGTATCATTATTCTCACTTTTAGCTCTATACAAGTGAAAGAAGTGTATGCGTTTGAATTGTATCAATTTACCGTGTATATTCAAATTCGATAATCCTCAAAGTGTTCTCTCAACAAGTTTTATACATCACTTTGGAGCAACATGGTACAAAGTCAGCAGTAGAGGACCTAAACATAACTCAGAGAGAGGAAATGCAAAGAGCAACCCTTTTCCATTGATGTCAAAGGGGGAGGAAGAGAAAGCAACAGGAGAAAGAGCAGCCAAACAGGGAGAGAAAACAACAGGAGGAAGAGCAGGCAAACAGGAAGAGAAAACAACAGGAGGAAGAGCAGGCAAACAAGAAGAGCAAGCAACAGGAGAAAGAGCAAGCAAACAGAGAAAATGTATTGCCATCAATGCCAAAGGGGGAGACTGTTGGAAATGTTGTCATTGATGGCAAAAGGGATGGCAAAGGAGGAGTACCTGAACCAGCAAACTTTAAAGTAGAGAGGTAGCAGAGGAATCGAGGACAAACCTGTACAGACCTACTCAGACTGAATAAAAATCCGTGGTTGGATTATGTGTATATAGTCTGTTTGAACACTCTCTGTGGGAGTACAGGTTCATAATTCAGGACTCATGAGCAAATTGTTATTTAATTGTGGAGAATGCCTTGCGTCTTTGAGCAATCATATGAGATTTGGAATTTGACTTCTGTATGGAAATTGAAACGCGTATACCCTGTAATTGGTTTAATGATGTACTGTGCATAATTGGGGAGACTCTCTGTATAGACGGAGTAAGGTTGAATTCATGTTCGGGAAGTGTGTTTATAATATAGGAATACAGTAAAATGGTCCTATTCCTCGACTGAGTATGGGAGGAGAAGCGAGACTATAAATTGGTGCAACATTGGTTTGAAACTGACTGAACCAACTGGGCTGAGGAAATGGTAAATACATGAATGACGACAGAACGAGGAGCTGGATGGAACCTGGAGTAAAGCAACGGAACCACGAGGGGGAACGGAGAACAATAACGGCGGTTTCTGGTATTTTTCGCACCACCCTTATACGGAAAGTGATATTGAAGGAATGGGCAGCGATTCCATTGATTGATCGACGCGTGTCCCTGGATGAACAGTAATTTAACCACCGTTTAACGTGCGCCTTCGCGCATTAACTTTCGTACCAAGACGCGGAGTGAAATTGACACGAGCCGTTGATCTGGAAGAGGGATATCGGACGGTGATCGTGCATCGGACTTGCCTGGAGTTTAACTAAGGTGTGCGGAGGATAACCCGAGTACGGAGTGCCATCGCGCATTATTGTTTACGCATGTTGATCGAGCGATATACGTTGTTTCGGGCAACGTAATACCAACCGTCGGATGGGTGCGTGGGTTAACAAAGATACGGTGTGCACTCGATTGGTCCTTTGGCTGTATTGTGGGCCCGGGGCGGAGTCATATATAATGAATTTGGTTTATTAGTGTTATTTGATGTATTTTAATATTAGTATGAGGCTCGGTAAGTTATATTAAAAAGATTTTAACCAAGGTTAATCGGAGTTACAGATAATATAAAGTTCTAAAGTTATATATATAAGTCAGAGCCAAAATTGTCTAAAATTGTAATGATCGAAATATGAATGAATCTATTATATGATTTCATGTTTGCGTTTAATGTTGAGTTAATATCTCACCCTCCGACCTATATTAAAAATGACTGTACTTATTTGTTTGAGTGTCATGCCGTAGAATAAGTGCAAGAGGAGATTCCTAGATGGAATATGATTGGAAATGAAGCTTCGGGATGCATTTACACATGCTTAAGTGAAATATTGAAAAGTACTGGGAATATGGTTGATTTATTAACACTTCAGATTTAAGCATTGAAACTTCCAGCGTAGAACAAAGCAGAGATTGTGAGATTGCCCGGACTTGGGAAATGATTGAGCATGAAACTTGAATGCAATTATGGAAAAGGAAAAAGAAGAGGAGAGCATGCAGAGATGAAAGTTCTATGAATGTCAATATGCATGAATGAGTTGCACAGTGTGAATAAGCACAAAAATAGGAATATGCGGATGACAATGGAACAAAGTGTGTAGCATGTTCTGAAGGCAGTTATCAGATGTCCTAGCCAAAACTTAAAATGATTGAGTGAAATTGAAAGCTGTGTAATTAAAAATGTGAATGTAAATGTTGTAATTATTTTTATTGTGTGTGATGCAAAGGCAAGTATCCTAAGGAAAAGACAAAATCCCACTATAACATTGAAATTTGTACATATTGTAGTAATTCTAAAAATGAGTTGAAAAAGGAATAAGAAGACAGAAGCCAAAGAGTCATGACTGTTCACTCCAAATTCCATGTGAAATACAAACAGTCATGTGAGAATTTCTATATATAATATCAATTTAATAAGCTCAAAAAAGGAGAGAGAGAGAGAGAGCAACTATAGAGAATGCAGAATATAGAAGAATAAAGCAGAGAAAATTAAGAGAAGAAGAGAAGATACAGAACATAGCTAATATATGGAGTAAATAAGAAAACATTTAGTTTGATAAATTTAGGAAGTTGGAGCTTCCCTATCAAGTTGCAGCTTGATAGCTGCCAGTTGTAGTTGACTAAGGTTGAAGCCTCCTGTAGGTTGGTGCCTGCAGAAAATTGAAGCACCCATGTGCTTCCTGTGTCAGGCTTGGCACTGGAGGTAGGAGCCCTCCGTAGGTTGGTGCCTCGCAAAAACACAGAGAGGGAGTTGAGCTTTTGTGCTTGTACCACAATAATAATAAGATGTGGTTTTCTCCTTTATGGGTTTCCACTATAGACTGTGTGTTCGTGCATGATGTTTATGTGTTGATCTTGATTTATATCATCTGCGACACTGTTGCCTCATATTAAGTCTCGTTGTTCTATTATATTAATACTTGCTTCTCACATTCTAAGATTACTCACATATTGCTTCGGACATGAAATGAAGGTGTAAATAAGGTTTAATGAAAAGTTTTAAAGATTATGAATGTGTTAACCCATTCAATTTCCCTCTCAGCCAACTGACAGGTGCACAATTGCACGAGTTATTTTTGTTCTGGCCTAACAACTGAAAGGAGATCCTAGGTTCCCAAGATGGCTAGTAAAGAAGGATGCTCAACCAATAAAGCCCCTTTCTTCACTGGTGAAAATTATGCTTTCTGGAAAATCAGAATGAGGACATACATAATGTCTCTAGGAATAGAAGTATGGGATGTTGTGGAATTAGGATATGCCCCGAAGGAAACTGACACAGAAAAAGACTCAAAACAAGAATTTGTGGCTAATGAAAAAGCCATGAATGCCATCCTGAATGGATTATGTGAAGCAGAGTTTATTAAAGTAATGCACAAATACATTGCCAAAAAAATATGGGATACTCTTGAGAACATACATGAGAGAGACCAGAAAGTAAAGACTGCCAAACTTAAAGTATATAGAGCCCAGTTTGAGAACTTAAAAATGAATGATGATGAAGACATTGCCAGTTTCTTCCTAAAAGCTGCAGAAATTATTAACAATATGAAAGCTCTTGGAGAAAAAATGCCAGAAAGTATAATTGTGCAAAATATTCTAAGATCTCTTCCATCCAGGTTTAATCCAAAGGTGTCTGCAATAGAAGAAACAGCTGATTGGGAGACCTTGACCATAAACCAACTACTTGGAAATCTAACAGCCTATGAAATGAGGCTCCCACAGAAGAAGACAAGTACGAGGGAGGCAGCTTTTAAATCAGAAAAGAAGAAAGAAGAAGAGGGAGACATATGCTCTTGCTCAGATGAAGAAGAGGCAAAATTTGTCAAGAAATTGGATAGAGGATCAGGGAAATACAAAGGTAAAATTCCTTTTAAATGCTTCAAATGTGGAAAAGTTTGACACTATGCTGCTAAGTGTCCTCACAAGAAAGTAAGGAATCAGCCTCAAGAGTCAGAGAGAAATAAATCAAAGAACAGGCAGAAAGGAAAGAAGTTCAGCAGAAAATCCTTCTACGCTCAACAAGACAGCAATACATCTGAAGATTCAGATGAACCCTCAAGTGAAGAAGGAACCTCCGAATTCTTGTTGATGGCCATAGAAGAACTTGAAGGACTCCTGCTAGAAGATGAAGAAGAAGAAGGGGAAGTCGACCTTGAGGGGGAGCTAAGAAGTGCTCTAGAAGAGATTGACAGACTCAAACAGAAATGCAGAAAACAAAAAGACATTCTCCTCAAGTATGTACGAGAAGAACAGAATTCAAAAATCTTAAAGCAGCTAAAGATAAAGCTTGAAGAAGCCAAAAAGATAGAGGACATGTTACTTAAGAAAATCAAGGAGAAATCTCAAGAACAAGAGAAGTTGGAAGAAGAAGTAGTATGTCTCGGGAAGAAATTAGAAAATGCTCAAAGGAAAGTGGTCATAAATTCTTCTCAAACAACAAGCTCTAGTAAGTTGAATGAAAGTCTGGGTGCTCAAAGATCTCCCATGATAAAAACTGGAATAGGCTATGAAGGAGAATCAAGTAAAGGCAAAGAAAAGGTTGACAAAGAGATTATTTTTGTAAAATCAGAGAAGAATGATGAAGCAACTCAAACAATTCCTACAAAAGAAGAAATCTGCAATAAAGAAGACACAGATCAGAAGAAACCGCTAGTAGCAAAGAATGTAATAAATACTAAGACCCCTGAATATGTAAAATTTGGAAACCATCAAAAGAAATTCTTCCCTCCTATGAAGAATGCCACCTGTTATGTCTGCCACAAACTGGGACACATTGCTGCATATTGTCATGCAAGAAGTAGTAATTCAAACCAGCAAAAGATGCAAACATTGAAGAGACTTCCTCAAGCAAACAAATGGAAGATACAACCTTACATCAGGTATGCAAATAGATTCTATGGTTACTGCTTTTATTGTAAGGAATTTGGTCATAAAAACATTGAGTGTAGAAAGTATGGACAAAGATTGATGTTTAACACCTCAAGAAGGCTTATGAATCAAAGAAATTATGTTCATACTCACAATTCTACAAAAATTATGATCAAATGTTGTGTATGCAATCAAGTTGGACATATACCCTCCAAATGTCCTCTAAGAAGATGGAGGTCATCACCTCACAAAAGATACAAAACAAAAGGGTGCCTCCAGTGGGTAAAGAAGGTGAATAAGTGTGACCTGGCTCTAACTGCTCAAGATCTGAAAAGTCAATGGTATTTGGACAGTGGCTGCTCTAAACACATGACAGGAGACAAAAGTGATTTTATTACTCTTGATGAAAAGAAATCTGGTAATGTTACCTTTGGCAATGATAACTCAGGAAATATCAAAGGAAAGGGTTCAGTCAGCATAGATAATGGCAGAGGAAAGGCCCAAGATGTACTATTTGTAGATGGGTTGAAAGCAAATTTACTAAGTGTCAGTCAGATGTGTGACAAAGGCTGTGAAGTTCTCTTTAGAGCACAAGATTGTGAAGTCAGATCAAGCACAACAGGAAAGACTCTGCTCAAAGGTGTTCGAACAGAGAGTAATGTTTACATAGTAAAATAGGAGGATGAAGCCTGCCATCTTAGCAAACATGAGGAGTCATGGTTATGGCATAGGAGATTGGGACATCTCAGCTTAGACCATATCATCAAACTGAGCAAGAAGAAAGCTGTCAGAGATATGCCAAAAATAAAAAGGCCTTCAAATACCATATGCAAATCTTGTCAATTGGGGAAACAGACTCGCACATCCTTTAGATCTAAAGATGAGCTATCAACAAGAAGACCACTCCAACTTGTGCACATGGACCTGTGTGGACCTGCTAGAACTAAGACACCAAGTGGAGAATCCTACTTCATGCTGATAATAGATGATTTCTCCATAATGACATGGGTTGCTTTTCTCAAGAACAAATCAGAAGGACTGGAAAAGTTTAAGACATTCAAAGCATTAGCAGAAAATCAAAATGGATGCAAGCTAAAATGTATCAGATCAGACAGAGGAGGTGAATTCACTGATTATGACTTTGCAGACCTATGCAATGAATATGGCATAAAACAACAATTTACTATTGCAGGGACACCTCAGCAGAATGGAGTAGCAAAGAGACAAAACAGATTTTTTCAACAAATAGCCAGAGCCATGATGCAGGAGAATAATATTCCACAAACCTTCTGGGAAGAAGCAGTACACACAGTAGTACATATTCTAAACGAAGCTCATTTAATACCTAACAGTGATAAGACACCTTATGAGCTATGGCATGGTAAACCTGCATCAATCAAGCACTTTAGAGTCTTTGGCAGCAAGTGCTACATAAAGAATAATGATGAAAATCTGGGGAAGTTTGATGCAAGAGCAGATGAAGGAATACTCTTAAGATATGCATCCAAGAGTAAAGGATACAGATGCTACAACAAGACTCTTCGAAAAATTGTAGAAAGTATTGATGTAAGATTTGATGAAGAACTTCCAAATAAGACAAGAGATATAGATTGCAGCAGCCATCCTGAAAATCATGAAGAAGAGGACCAAGATGATGAAGAAACAAGCAAAACATCAGAAAATGTTGAACTGAACTCAAAAACCCCCTCAAGATACACTCAAAAGAACCATCCAGAAGATCAAATCATAGGAGACAAGAGTGCAGGAGTGCAAACAAGAAGGAAACTAACTGAACAAACAGAAGAAGTATACATAGCCATGTTATCACAAATAGAGCCAAAGAAGTTTTAAGAAGCCAACAAGGACAAGTATTGGGTAAAAGCAATGAATGAAGAATTGGACCAAATTGAGAAGAACAATACCTAGGAACTAGTTCCTAGACCAATTGGGAAGAATATCATTGGTTCAAAATGGGTATTCAAAAACAAAATGAATGAGCAAGGACAAGCAATCAAGAATAAAGCCAGGCTGGTCTGCAAAGGATACTCACAAGTTGAAGGACTTGATTATGAAGGAACATTTGCCCCTGTAGCCAGAATGGAAGCTATCAGAATGTTCCTGGCATTTGCATGCTACCAAGACTTCAAGGTATATCAAATGGATGTAAAGTCTGCTTTTCTTAATGGAGATCTAGAAGAAGAAGTGTACATGGAACAACCAGAAGGCTTCTCATTGACAGACAGAGAAGACTATGTATGCAAACTAAAGAAGGCCCTATATGGACTGAAACAGGCTCCTCGTGCTTGGTACTCAAGACTGGATAAACATTTGCAAAAACAGGGTTTTAAGAGAGGTGGAGTAGACAACAATATATACATAAAAGCCCGTGAAAATGAACTCCTGATTGTTGTAGTGTATGTTGATGACATTATGTTTGGAAGCAACAAAGATGAACTAGCAAAAGGGTTTGTTGATGAGATGAAAATAGAGTTTGAAATGTCTATGACTGGAGAGCTCAGTTTCTACTTGGGACTGAAAATTCAACAAAAGAACACAGGCACCTTCATCTCTCCAGAAAAATACTTAAAAGAAATGCTGAAAAAATTCAAAATGGAGGACTACAAACCTGTGTCAACTCCCATGACCACAGGTTGCAAGTTGTGTGTTGATGATGGGTCTGCTGATATAGATCAAAAACTCTACAGATCCATGATTGGGAAGTCTATTGTATCTGACTGCATCAAGACCAGACATCATGCTAGAAGTACGACTAGTGGCTAGATATCAAGTAGCACCTAAACAAAATCACCTTCTTTGCAGTCAAAAGAATATTCAGATATCTACAAGGAACAACACAGTATGGACTTTGGTATCCTAAAAGCAAAAACTTCACTTTATCAGCATACACAGATGCAGATTGGGCCAGCTGTGTGGATGACAGGAAGAGTACAAGTGGAGGTGCATTCTATCTAGGATAAAGTCTGGTGGCATGGTTAAGCAAGAAACAAACATCTATCTCCCTATCTACAACAGAAGCAGAATATATTGCAGCAGCAGCATGTTGTACACAAGTCATGTGGATGAAGCAAACTCTACAAGACATGAAGGTAAGCATTGATGAACCTATCTCAATCAAATGTGATAATACAAGTGCTATAAGTATATCTAAAAATCCTGTACTTCACTCAAAAACTAAACATATTCCAATCAAGTATCATTTCCTCTGAGAACAAGTGGCTCAGAAGATAGTAAAGCTGGAATATGTACCAACAAAAGAACAGACAGCAGATATATTTACCAAACCTCTTGCTAGAGAACCATTTCAATATTTGAGAGATAAACTAGGGGTAGTATCTGTAGATGCTACTCTCTGATATAAAGAGAAAGCACAGTCTCAGGGGGAGAACAGAAATGATAATATCATTCCAGGGGGAGATCAGCCAGCAAGGAAAGCATGAATCAGGTCCTCAGGATCAAAGGATTAAGACAAAAGAACACCAAGTTATTATCCTAGAGTTGTCTGCATTATTCAAGCATGAAAAGGTCAATTACAGAACAAAAGCATCAGTTTGAATCCAATCATACATCTCTGATTAGATAAGATCTGATACATCTGTATTCTATGAAGTATCATTATTCTCACTTTTAGCTCTATACAAGTGAAAGAAGTCTATGCGTTTGAACTGTATCAATTTACCGTGTATATTCAAATTCGATAATCCTCAAAGTGTTCTCTCAACAAGTTTTATACATCACTTTGGAGAAGCATGGTACAAAGTCAGCAGTAGAGGACCTAAACATAACTCAGAGAGAGCAAATGCAAAAAGCAACCCTTTTCCATTGATGTCAAAGGCGGAGGAAGAGAAAGCAACAAGAGAAAGAGCAGGCAAATAGGAAGAGCAAACAACAGGAGGAAGAGCAGGCAAATAGGAAGAGAAAACAACAGGAGGAAGAGCAGGCAAACAAGAAGAGCAAGCAACAGGAGAAAGAGCAGGAAAACAGAGAAAATGTATTTCCATCAATGCCAAAGGGGGAGACTGTTGGAAATGTTGTCATTGATGGAAAAATGGATGGCAAAGGAGGAGTACCTGAACCAGCAAACTTTGAAGCAGAGAGGCAGCAAAGGAATCGAGGACAGACCTGTACAGACCTGCTCAGACTGAATAAAAATCCGTGGTTGGATTATGTGTATATAGTCCGTTTGAACACTTTCTGTGGGAGTACGGGTTCATAATTTAGGACTCGTGAGCAAATTGTTATTTAATTGTGGAGAATGCCTTGCGTCTTTGAGCAATCATATGAGATTTGGAATTTGGCTTCTGTATCGAAATTGAAACGCGTATACCTTGTAATTGGTTTAATGATGTACTGTGCATAATTGGGGAGACTCTCTGTATAGATGGAGTAAGGTTGAATTCATGTTCGGGCACTGTGTTTATAATATAGGAATACAGTAAAATGGTCCTATTCCTTGACTGAGTATGGCAGGAGAAGCGAGACTATAACTTGGTGCAGCATTGGTTCGAAACTAACTAAACCAACTGGGCTGAGGAAATGGTAAATACACGAATGACAACGGAACGAGGAGCTGGATGGAACCTGGAGTAAAGCAACGGAACCATGAGGAGGAACAGAGAACAATAACGGCGGTTTCTGGTATTTTTCGCACCACCCTTATACAGAAAGTGGTATTGAAGGAATGGGCAGTGATTCCATTGATTGATCGACGCGTGTCCCTGGATGAACAGTAAAACCACCGTTTAACGTGCGCCTTCGCGCATTAACTTTCGTACCAAGATGCGGAGCGAAACTGACACGAGCCGTTGATCTCGAAGAGGGCTATCGCATGGTGATCGTGCGTCGGACTTGCCTGGAGTTTAACCAAGGTGTGCGCAGGATAACCCGAGTACGGAGCGCCATTGTGCATTATTGTTTGCGCATGTTGATCGAGCGATATACGTTGGATCGGGCAACGTAATACCAACCATCGGATGGGTGCGTGGGTTAACAAAGATACGGTGTGCACTCGATTGGTCCTTTGGTTGTATTGTGGGCCCGGATCGGAGTCATATATAATGAATTTGGTTTATTAATGTTATTCGACGTATTGTAATCTTAGTATAAGGCCCGGTGAGTTATATTAAAAAGATATTAACCAAGGTTAATCGTATTGGCGGCATAATATAAAGTTCGAAAGTTATATATATAAGCCGGGAGCCAAAATTAAGTTCGAAAATTGTAATGATCGAAATATGAATGAATTCATATTATGATTTTATAGCCATGGCGGAATGTTGAGTTAATATCTCAATTCTCTGAATTGAGACATTAAAAATGACCAGACTTATTTGTTTTAGTTTGCCAGTGTAGAATAAGTGCAGAGTGAGATTGCCGGGTTGGAATATGATTGGAAATGAAGCTTGGGATGCATTTACACACAGTTAAGTGAAATATTGAAAAGTATTGGGAATATGGTTGATTTATTAACACTTCATATTTAAGCATTGGAACTGCCAGTGTAGAACAAAGCAGAGATTGTGAGATTGCTCGGACTTGGGAAATGATTGAGCATGAAGCTTGAATGCAATTATGGAAAAGGAAAAAGAAGAGGAGAGCATGCAGAGATGAAATTTCGGTGAACAGTAATATGTACAGGAATGAGTTGGACAGGTGAATAAGCACAGAAAATAGGGAATATGCAGATGACAGTGAACAAAGTGTATGCAGAACAGGTTCTTAACAGCAGCAGAAAACGACAAATCCAGTAAAGCCAAAATCCAGAAAAGGAGCTGAGTGAAATTGAAATGTGTAATTAAAAATTTGAATGTAAATGTTGTAATTATTTTTATTGTTTGTGATGCAAAGGCAAGTATCCTAAGGAAAAGACAAAATCCCACTGTAGCATGGAAATTTGTACATATTGTAGTAATTCTAAAATGAGTTGGAAAAAGGAATAAGAAGACAGAAGCCAAAGAGTCATGACTGTTCACTCCAAATTCCTTGTGAAATACAAACAGTCATGTGAGAATTTCTATATATAATATCAATTTAATAAGCTCAAAAGAGAGAGAGAGAGAGAGAGAGAGCAAATATAGAGAATGCAGAATATAGAAGAATAAAGCAGAGAAGATTAAGAGAAGAAGAGCAGATACATAACATAGATGATATCTGGAGTAAATCAACAAACATTCAGTTTGATAAATTGAGGAAGTTGGAGCTTCCCTATCAAGTTGCAGCTTGATAACTGCCAATTGTAGCTGACTAAGGTTGAAGCCTCCTGTAGGTTGGTGCCTGCAGAAAATTGAAGGGAGTTGGTGCTTCCTTGCAAGTTGTAGCTTGCAGAATTGAGGTTGGAGCCTCCTGTAGGTTGGTGTCTGCAGAAAAACAATGGTGAGAGGGAGTTGGAGCTTGCCTTTGCATCACAACAATAATAAGATGTGGTTTTCTCCCTTTATGGGTTTCCACTTATATCTGGTGTCTCTGTGCATGATGTTTATGTGTTGATCTGATTTATATCATCTGCTTAATACCTGCTGCTCTCATATTAAGTATGTTGTTCTATTATATTAATACTTGCTGCTCACATTCTAATATTACTCACATATTAAGCTGGACATGAAATGAAGGTGTAAATAAGGTTTAATGAAAAGTTTTTAAAAGATTATGAATGTGTTAAACTGATTCACCCCCCCTCTCAGTTTAACTAAGAGTTCCACAATTGGTATCAGAGCGGGTTCCTTTGTTCAATTCTAACAACTGAAAGAACATCCCAGGTTCCCAAGATGGCTAGTAAAGAAGGATGCTCAACCAATAAAGCCCCTTTCTTCACTGGTGAAAATTATGCTTTCTGGAAAATCAGAATGAGGACATACATAATGTCTCTAGGAATAGAAGTCTGGGCTGCTGTGGAATTAGGATATGCTCCAAAGGCAACTGACACAGAGAAAGAAACAAAACAAGATTTTGTGGCTAATGCAAAAGCCATGAATGCCATCTTGAATGGATTGTGTGAAGCAGAGTTTATTAAATTAATGCACAAAGACACTGCCAAAGATATATGGGATACTCTTGAGAACATACATGAGGGAGACAAGAAAGTAAAGACTGCCAAACTTCAAGTCTATAGAGCCCAGTTTGAGAACTTAAAAATGAATGATGATGAAGACATTGCCAGTTTCTTCCTAAAAGCTGCAGAAATTATTAACAATATGAAAGATCTTGGAGAAAAAATGCCAGAAAGTATAATTGTGCAAAATATTCTAAGATCTCTTCCATCCAGGTTTAATCCAAAGGTGTCTGCAATAGAAGAAACAGCTGATTGGGAGACCTTGACCATGAACCAGCTACTTGGAAATCTAACAGCCTATGAAATGAGGCTCCCACAGAAGAATACAAGTACGAGGGAGGCAGCTTTTAAATCAGAAAAGAAGAAAGAAGAAGAGGGAGACATATGCTCTTGCTCAGATGAAGAAGAGGCAAAATTTGTCAAGAAATTGGATAGAGGATCAGGTAAATACAAAGGTAAACTTCCTTTTAAATGCTTCAACTGTGGAAAATTTGGACACTATGCTGCTAAGTGTCCTCACAAGAAAGTAAGGAATCAGCCTCAAGAGTCAGAGAGAAATAAATCAAAGAAATGGCCGAAAGGAAAGAAGTTGAGCAGAAAATCCTTCTACGCTCAACAAGACAGCAATACATCTGAAGATTCAGATGAACCCTCAAGTGAAGAAGGAACCTCTGAATTCTTTTTGATGGCCATAGAAGAACTTGAAGGACTCCTTCTAGAAGATGAAGAATAAGAAGGGGAAGTCGACCTTGAGGGGGAGCTAAGAAGTGCTCTAGAAGAGATTGACAAACTCAAACTGAAATTCAGAAAACAAAAGGACATTCTCCTCAAGTATGTACGAGAAGAACAGAATTCAAAAGTCTTAAAGCAGCTAAAGATAAAGTTTGAAGAAGCCAAAAAGATAGAGGACATGTTACTTAAGCAAACCAAGGAGAAATCTCAAGAACAAGAGAATTTGGAAGAAGAAGTAGTATGTCTCAGGAAGAAATTAGAAAATGCTCAAAGGAAAGTGATCATAAATTCTTCTCAAACAACAAGCTCTAGTAAGTTGAATGAAATTCTGGGTGCTCAAATATCTCCCATGATAAAAACTGGAATAGGCTATGAAGGAGAATCAAGTAAAGGCAAAGAAAAGGTTGACAGAGAGATTATTTTTGTAAAAGCAAAGAAGAATGATGAAGCAGCTCAAACAATTCCTACAAAAGAAGAAATCTGCAATAAGGAAGACACAGATCAGAAGAAACCGCTAGTAGCAAAGAATGTAATAAATATTAAGACCCCTGAATATGTAAAATTTGGAAACCATCAAATGAAATTCTTCCCTCCTATGAAGAATGCCACCTGTTATGTCTGCCACAAGATGGGACACATTGCTGCATATTGTCATGCAAGAAGGAGTAATTCAAACCAGCAAAAGATGCAAACATTGAAGAGACTGCCTCAAGCAAACAAATGGAAGAGACAACCTTACATCAGGTATGCAAATAGCTTCTATGGTTACTGCTTTTATTGTAAGGAATTTGGTCATAAAATCATTAAGTGTAGAAAGTAAGGATAAAGATTGATGTTTAACACCTCAAGAAGGCTTATGAATCAAAGAAATTATGCTCATACTCAAAATTCTACAAAAATTATGATCAAATGTTGTGTATGCAATCAAGTTGGACATACACCATCCAAATGTCCTCTAAGAAGATGGAGGTCATCACCTCACAAAAGATACAAAACAAAAGGGTGCCTCCAGTGGGTAAAGAAGGTGAATAAGTGTGACCTGGATCTAACTGCTCAAGATCTGAAAAGTCAATGGTATTTGGACAGTGCTGCTCTAAACACATGACAGGAGACAAAAGTAAGTTTATTACTCTTGATGAAAAGAAATCTGGTAATGTTACTTTTGGCAATGATAAGTCAGGAAAGATCAAAGGAAAGGGTTCAATCAGCATAGATAATGGCAGAGGAAAGGCCCAAGATGTACTATTTGTAGATGGGATGAAAGAAAATTTATTGAGTGTCAGTCAGATGTGTGACAAAGGCTGTGAAGTTCTCTTTAGAGCACAAGATTGTGAAGTCAGATCAAGCACAACAGGAAAGACTCTGCTCAAAGGTGTTCGAACAGAGAGTAATGTTTACATAGTAAAAGAGGAGGATGAAGCCTGCCATCTTAGCAAACTTGAGGAGTCATGGTTATGGCATAGGAGATTGGGACATCTCAGCTTCGACCATATCATAAAACTGAGCAAGAAGAAAGCTGTCAGTGATATGCCAGAAATAAAAAGGCCCTCAAATACTATATGCAAATCTTGTCAATTGTGGAAACCGACTCGCACATCCTTTAGATCTAAAGATGAGCTATCAACAAGAAGACCACTCCAGCTTGTGCACATGGACCTGTGTGGACCTGCTAGAACTAAGACACCAAGTGGAGAATCCTACTTCATGCTGATAATAGATGATTTCTCCATAATGACATGGGTTTCTTTTCTCAAGAACAAATCAGAAGCACTGGAAAAGTTTAAGACATTCAAAGCATTAGCAGAAAATCAAACTGGATGCAAGCTAAAATGTATCAGATCAGACAGAGGAGGTGAATTCACTAATTATGACTTTGCAGACCTATGCAATGAATATGGCATAAAACAACAATTTACTATTGCACGGACACCTCAACAGAATGGAGTAGCAGAGAGACAAAACAGATATGTTCAACAAATAGCCAGAGCCATGATGCAGGAGAATAATATTCCACAAACCTTATGGGCAGAAGCAGTACACACAGCAGTACATACTCTAAACAAAGCTCATTTAAGACCTAATAGTGATAAGACACCTTATGAGCTATGGCATGGTAAACCTGCATCAATCAAGCACTTTAGAGTATTTGGCAGCAAGTGCTACATAAAGAATAATGATGAAAATATGGGGAAGTTTGATGCAAGAGCAGATGAAGGAATACTCTTAGGATATGCATCCAAGAGTAAAGGATACAGATGCTACAACAAGACTCTTCGAAAAATTGTAGAAATTATTGATGTAAGAATTGATGAAGAACTTCCAAACAAGACAAGAGATATAGATTGCAGCAGCCATCCTAAAAATCATGAAGAAGAGGACCAAGATGATGAAGAAACATGCAAAACATCAGAAAATGTTGAAGTGAACTCAAAAACCCCCTCAAGATACACTAAAAAGAACCATCCAGAAGATCAAATCATAGGAGACAAGAGTGTAGGAGTGCAAACAAGAAGGCAACTAACTGAACAGATAGAAGAAGTATACATAGCAATGTTATCACAAATAGAGCCAAAGAAGTTTGAAGAAGCCAGCAAGGACAAGTATTGGGTAAAAGCAATGAATGAAGAATTGGACCAAATTGAGAAGAACAATACCTGGGAACTAGTTCCTAGACCAATTGAGAAGAATATCATTGGTTCAAAATGGGTATTCAAAAGCAAAATGAATGATCAAGGACAAGTAATCAGGAATAAAGCCAGGCTGGTCTGCAAAGGATACTCACAAATTGAAGGACTTGATTATGAAGAAACATTTTCCCCAGTAGCCAGAATGGAAGCTATTAGAATGTTCCTCGCATTTGCATGCTACCAAGACTTCAAGGTATATCAAATGGATGTAAAGTTTGCTTTTCTTAATGGAGATCTAGAAGAAGAAGTGTACATGGAACAACCAGAAGGCTTCTCATTGACAGACAGAGAAGACTATGTATGCAAACTGAAGAAGGCCCTATATGGACTGAAACAGGCTCCTCGTGCTTGGTACTCAAGACTGGATAAACATTTGCAAAAACAGGGTTTTAAGAGAGGTGGAGTAGACAACAATCTATACATAAAAGCCCATGAAAATGAACTCCTGATTGTTGTAGTGTATGTTGATGACATTATGTTTGGAAGCAAAAAAGATGAACTAGCAAAAGGGTTTGCTGATGAGATGAAAACAGAGTTTGAAATGTCTATGATTGGAGAGCTCAGTTTCTACTTGGGACTGCAAATTCAACAAAATAACACAGGCACCTTCATCTCTCAGGAAAAATACTTAAAAGAAATGCTGAAAAAATTCAAAATGGAGGACTGCAAACCTGTGTCAACTCCCAAGACCACAGGTTGCAAGCTGTGTGCAGATGATGGGTCTGCTGATATAGATCAAAAACTCTACAGATCCATGATCGGAAGTCTATTGTATCTGACTACATCAAGACCAGACATCATGCTAGCAGTAGGACTAGTGGCTAGATATCAAGCAGCACCTAAAAAAAATCACCTTCTTGCAGTCAAAAGAATATTCAAATATCTACAAGGAACAACACAGTATGGACTTTGGTATCCTAAAAGCAAAAACTTCACTTTATCAGCATACATAGATGCAGATTGGGCCAGTTGTGTGGATGACAGGAAGAGTACAAGTGGAGGTGCATTCTATCTAGGAGAAAGTCTAGTGGCATGGCTAAGCAAGAAACAAACATCTATCTCCCTATCTACAGCAGAAGCAGAATATATTGCAGCAGCAGCATGTTGTACACAAGTCATGTGGATGAAACAAACTCTACAATACATGAAGGTAAGCATTGATGAACCTATCTCAATTAAATGTGATAATACAAGTGCTATAAGTATATCTAAAAATCTTGTGCTTCACTCAAAAACTAAGCATATCCCAATCAAGTATCATTTTCTCCGAGAAAAAGTGGCTCAGAAGATTGTAAAACTGGAATATGTACCAACAAAAGAACAGACATCTGATATATTTACCAAACCTCTTGCTGGAGAACCATTCCAATATTTGAGGGATAAACTAGGGGTAGTATCTGTAGATGCTACTCTATGATATAAAGAGAAAGCACAGTATCAGGGGGAGAACAAAAATGATAATATCATTCCAGGGGGAGATCAGCCAGTAAGGAAAGCATGAATCAGGTCCTCAGGATCAAAGGATTAAGACAAAAGAACACCAAGTTATTATCCTAGAGTTGTCTACATTATTCAAGCATGAAAAGGTCAATTACAGAACAAAAGCATCAGTTTGAATCCAATCATACATCTCTGATTAGATAAAATCTGATACATCTGTATTCTATGAAGTATCATTATTCTCACTTTTAGCTCTATACAAGTGAAAGAAGTCTATGCGTTTGAACTGTATCAATTTACTGTGTATATTCAAATTCAATAATCCTCAAAGTGTTCTCTCAACAAGTTTTATACATCACTTTGGAGCAGCATGGTACAAAGTCAGCAGTAGAGGACCTAAACATAACTCAGAGAGAGGAAATGCAAAAAGCAACCCTTTGCCATTGATGTCAAAGGGGGAGGAAGAGAAAGCAATAGGAGAAAGAGCAGGCAAACAGGAAGAGCAAACAATAGGAGGAAGAGCAGGCAAACAGGAAGAGCAAACAACAGGAGGAAGAGCAGGCAAACAGGAAGAGCAAGAAATAGGAGAAAGAGCAGGCAAACAGAGAAAATGTATTTCCATCAATGCCAAAGGGGGAGACTGTTGGAAATGTTGTCATTGATGGCAAAAGGGGTGGCAAAGGACGAGTACCTGAACCAGCAAACTTTGAAGCAGAGAGTCAGCAGAGGAATCGAGGACAGACCTGTACAGACCTACTCAGACTGAATAAAAATCCGTGGTTGGATTATGTGTATATAGTCCGTTTGAACACTCTCTGTGGGAGTACAGGTTCATAATTCAGGACTCGTGAGAAAATTGTTATTTAATTGTGGAGAATGCCTTGCGTCTTTGAGCAATCATATGAGATTTGGAATTTGGCTTCTGTATCGAAATTGAAACGCGTATACGCTATAATTGGTTTAATTATGTACTGTGCATAATTTGGGAGACTCTCTGTATAGACGGAGTAAGGTTGAATTCATGTTCGGGCACTGTGTTTATAATATAGGAATACCGTAAAATGGTCCTATTCCTCGACTGAGTATGGGAGGAGAAGCGAGACTATAACTTGGTGCAGCATTGGTTCGAAACTGACTGAACCAACTGGGATGAGGAAACGGTAAATGCACGAATGATGACGGAATGAGGAGCTGGATGGAACCTGGAGTAAAGCAACGGAACCACGAGGAGGAACGGAGAACAATAACGGAGGTTTCTAGTATTTTTCGCACCACCCTTATACGGAAAGTGGTATTGAAGGAATGGGCAGCGATTCCATTGATTGATCGACGCATGTCCCTGGATGAACAGTAAAACCACCGTTTAACGTGCGCCTTCGCGCATTAACTTTCGTACCAGGACGCAGAGCGAAATTGACACAAGCCGTTGATCTGGAAGAGGGCTATCGAACAGTGATCGTGCGTCGGACTTGCCTAGAGTTTAACCAAGGTGTGCGGAGGATAACCCAAGTACAGAGCGCCATCGCGCATTATTGTTTGTGCATGTTGATCGAGCGATATACGTTGGATTGGGCAACGTAATACCAACCGTCGGATGGGTGCGTGGGTTAACAAAGATACGGTGTGCACTCGATTGGTCCTTTGGTTGTATTGTGGGCCCGGATCGGAGTCATATATAATGAATTTGGTTTATTAATGTTATTCGACGTATTGTAATCTTAGTATAAGGCCCGGTGAGCTATATTAAAAAGAGATTAACCAAGGTTAATCGTATTGGCAGCATAATATAAAGTTCGAAAGTTATATATATAAGCCGGGAGCCAAAATTAAGTTCGAAAATTGTAATGATCGAAATATGAATGAATTCATATGTATGATTTTATATCCATGGCAGAATGTTGAGTTAATATCTCAATTCTCTGAATTGAGACATTAAAAATGACCAGACTTATTTGTTTGAGTTTTCCAGCATAGAATAAGTGCAGAGTGAGATTTCCGGGTTGGAATATGATTGGAAATTAAGCTTGGGATGCATTTACACACGTTAAGTGAAATATTGAAAAGTACTGGGAATATGGTTGATTTATTAACACTTCATATTTAAGCATTGGAACTGCCAGTGTAGAACAAAGCAGAGATTGTGAGATTGCTCGGACTTGGGAAATGATTGAGCATGAAACTTGAATGCAATTATGGAAAAGGAAAAAGAAGAGGAGAGCATGTAGAGATGAAAGTTTGGTGAACAGGAATATGTACAGGAATGATTTGGACAAGTGAATAAGCACAGAAAATAGGGAATATGCAGATGACAGTGAACAAAGTGTATTGAGAACAGGTTCTTAATAGCAGCAGAAAAAGACAAATCCAGTAAAGCCAAAATCCAGAAAAGGAGTTGAGTGAAATTGAAATGTGTAATTAAAAATGTGAATGTAAATGTTGTAATTATTTTTATTGTTTGTGATGCAAAGGAAAGTATCATAAGGAAAAGACAAAATCCCACTGTGGCATGGAAATTTGTACATATTGTAGTAATTCTAAAAATGAGTTGGAAAAAGGAATAAGAAGACAGAAACCAAAGAGTCATGACTGTTCACTCCAAATTCCTTGTGAAATACAAATAGTCATGTGAGAATTTATATATATATAATATCAATTTGATAAGCTCAATAGAGAGAGAGAGAGAGAGAAAATATAGAGAATGTAGAATATAGAAGAATAAATCAGAGAAGATTAAGAGAAGAAGAGAAGATACAGAACATAATTGATATCTGGAGTAAATCAGCAAACATTCAGTTTGATAAATTGAGGAAGTTGGAGCTTCCCTATCAAGTTACAGCTTGATAGCTGTCAGTTGTAGCTGACTAAGGTTGAAGCTTCCTGTAGGTTGGTGCCTGCAGAAAATTGAAGGGAGTTGGTGCTTCCTTGCGAGTTGTAGCTTGCAGAATTGAGGTTGGAGCATCCTGTAGGTTGGTGCCTGCAGAAAAACAGTGATGAGAGGGATTTGGATCTTGCCTTTGCATCACAACAATAATAAGATGTGGTTTTCTCCCTTTATGGGTTTCCACTTATATCTGGTGTCTCTGTGCATGATGTTTATGTGTTGATCTGATTTATATCATCTGCTTAATACCTTCTGCTCTCATATTAAGTCTATTGTTCTATTATATTAATACTTGTTGCTCACATTCTAAGATTACTCACATATTAAGCTGGACATGAAATGAAGGTGTAAATAAGGTTTAATGAAAAGTTTTAAAAGATTATGAATGTGTTAAACTGATTCACCCCCCCCCCCCCCTCTCAGTTCAACTAAGAGTTCAACAGCGAAATCCATAAATAAGTTGACCCTAAGGAGGAAGAAAGAGTGTTCAGGAAAGCATTCCTTGACATAACTTACATGGTTAGAATTCTTTATCAAGAAAGAAATGAGAGACTGGAAGGAGAAGGATCTAAACTTCACAAGGAAGGACAAGGATCTTCAGGAGGTCAACATGATGAAGATAAGTCAAAGAAGGGAAATGGAGGAAATGGAGCCAATGGAGAGCCATCATCTTCACCCTCATCATCATCATCCTCTACTTTTTCTTCGGTACATTAGCCACACAAGTCCAATAGCACTGGTAAAAGCCTTGTTTAAAACTTGATTTTAAGTTCGAATTGCCAATGTTTAATGGTGAAGTAAATGCAGAAAAGCTTGATAATTGGATTAGGAAATTAGAGGTCTATTTGAGAATATAGAACCTTCAAGATGATGATACTAAAATTCAATTAACTTCTTTGAGAATGGAAGATGCGGCTCTTGTTTGGTGAGAAGCCAAGACAAAGGAGGAAATCAAGAAACATGGTAATATTATTCTATCATGGTCAGATTTCTTTACTGTTATTAAAAAACAGTTTTATCCATTAGCTCATATGCATAAAGCCATCATGAACTGGCAGAACTTTAGGCAATTAAAGGGACAAAATGTGCAAGAATACACCCAAGAATTTAGGAGAAGAGATCTTTTATTAGGGGTGGATTAGCAGAGCCAAGATACTTTTCTCAAGTACATAGGAGGCTTACATAGCTACCTAAAACATACTATTCTCATGTTTAACCCCACCAGTCTAGATGAAGTATGTGTTCAGGCCACACATCTAGAAGCTAGAGGAAGAACATTTCTGAAGAGGGTAGGAAGAAACCTTTTAAGGGTAAAGCCAAAGAAAAGACCTCAAAAGGTAAAAAAAAAAAAGAATGCATCTATTAAGAAAGAGGGAGACAAAGTGGTTTGTAAACATTGTTCAAAAGAAGGCCATGATGAAACTTGTTACACCATTTTTTGGTCATCTAATCCATTGTTATTAGATGGACCCAAGTACACCAAGTAAAATGGCATTCACTATGAAAAATAACTTAGTAAACCACCTTTATTAAGTTGTTTATGGTCTAAATAGGAAACCCCATGGGGAAACATTAAATAAATCCATATTTGTTTGATTTTCCTCAAGGAATAATTAGTTAAACAGTAGTTTAATTAATATTCCTGGTTATATTTAACCCAAAACAAGGAAATTAATTAGATAAATCATTATTTATCTTATTATTTTCTAAGAATAATTATTTAAACATTACTTAAATAATATTCTTGGTTAAATATGACTCAATCTCCCTTAAATAATTAAATAAATCATTATTTATTTGGTTATTACACAACCATATCCTTAAAATGATAAATAAATCATTTATTTATTTATTAATTTTTAACCACATCCTTAAAATGATAAATAAATCATTTATTTATTTATTATTTACAAATAAGGGGATTTGACTCAAGTCAAATTCCTTTTCCCTCCAACAAATATAATAAAATATTCCATAAAATTTGGATCTTGATTTGGTTAATAATATTTTAACTATGCACCAATATCTAGACTAACTCAATATTTTGTTATAAATAGAGAGGTTTTCCCATTCATTTGTCACATTTTGTTGCCTAAAGATCACTCTGGATCTCATCTCTTGGTCTAGCTATTGATCCATTATCATAGCCATATTTTTCTCATTTTTGTCTGGGTTTTCTACACCATCAAGAGAGAGGAATTCTAAATCTGAAGTGTTGAGGACTTACAAGAACCCATCCCATTGAGGAGAACAGGGAACACCCTCTTGTGTTTTCCTCCCGGGTGCCATTAATAAAAATTTCATTGGATATATTCTTGTCTTGTCTATTGGATCTATGGAGTAAATCTTATTTTTCTACTGTTCAATGTCTTCTAATGCATAGATCTAGATTTTTGTAGCATTTGTCTTGATCATCTAACTGCAGATCTAAAGATATTAGCAGTCATTTCTGTTGTTAGGTTTGTTTGTTATGCGCAGCTAAAGTGGTCTTTTTTCGTACACCTCGAATCAAGATTCATACTAACAACTGGCAACTCCACACAGGTTTACCATTATGACCGCTGTTGTTTTTCTGATCCTTGCATATCCAGCTGCTTCAAACACTAGGATTTCTCTTCAGCCCCTTGTTTTTCTTATTCTTGATGTTGTTTGTAACCCATAAAACCCTAAAACGATAAAAATTCTAACTTTTGTGTGTTTTCGGACCCATTGCGCAGGTGACAGACATCAGCCGCAGCTGAGACGAAAAATTTTTCTGAAACCTGCTGCCGAGAATGCCAGAAGTTGTTAGGTCCCTATATCACTAGTATAGCCCCTTATTATTGTTAGTTTAAACCCCTTATTGTTATTATTGTACCCTTGTAACCCCCATTTTGTTATTATTGTGCCCTTAAATTATTATTGTTAGGTCGGCTAGGATTACATTGTGGCCCACTAGGATTACATTATGGCCCCATGGACTCCTATATATAGAAAGGAGGTTTTGTAAATTGTATCATCCAAGAATTGTTCATTTATGTAATGTATTGGAGGTTGACCCCTCGAAGTGGCTTATTTCTAAGGCGTTGATATCTCTTTTCTTCTATTTTTGAAGCTCGTTACACAACATTTGGTATCAGAGCTTTGGATTCTAGGGTTTCGCTGCTCCAAACAGGTTATCGTGGCATTTTCGCTATAACTATTTTTCTACGAAGTTTCAGAAGCTGAAATTTTTAGGGTGCGAAGAAAACATCCTAAGGAAGCTTGTATAAAAATTTCAGAGTTTGGTTCGCAATAATTTCGGAGATATGATCTGTGGAAGTCAGGTCTTTTTTCAGGCTCCTAAACAGGTCATCGTGGAATTTGCGCTATAAAAAATTTTCTACGAAGGTTCAGAATCTGAAATTCATATGGTGCGAAGCTGAAATCCTAAGGAAATTCATCAAAAACTTTCAGAGCTTGGTTCGCAATATTTTTGGAGATATGATCTGTGGAAGGTAGTGCTTTTTCAGGCTCCTGAATTTCATCTCAAAGAGGTGATCGTGGGAAAAGTTCAATAACTCTCTCTCTGAAGATTGGATTGGAGTGCCGTCAAAATTGGGCGCAAGTACACGGCCTGTGGTTTCTTCGCTATCAATTTCAGAGACAAAGGACAAAACAGTGACACGTGGCAAGTCGTACAAGTTCGCTCTACTGAACCAGTCCAGAATTAGGTCATTGTGGGAGATTGGACACAACTTTGTCTTGGAGAATCAAAATCAGGTCAAACCTGTGGCATTTGAAAGAAGCTTCAGAGGGCTACTACAGGGCTGAATTTCAGATATCGAAGATTTTCAATCACAGAGATAATACAATTTCAATATCGAGCTCCTCAAAGCTAGTAAAAGGTGTGTATTTTTTTTCCGAAGTGCATAAGTCTTGTTTGAAGAATCAAGTTGAATTGATTGCAAGGGCCTATTGTAGAATAGATATCAATATTGGAGTCTGAAATGGCCCCTAAAAGGAATTCAACACCCATTAAGCCTTTAGAAGGCTCTACTATTACTCATGAAGATGAAGAATGGCAACATGACATGTCAAAATTACAAGAGCAAATGCAACAAATTTCGCTCTCGCAAAGAACAACAAAAAATGAAATGGAAGTTTTGAAGAAAGGCATGGAAACTAAGATGGATGGTTTGAAGAAAAGCGTGGAAGCTAAGATGAATGGTTTGGAAGCTAACATGGATGGCATGGAAGTCGGCATGGAAGCTAAGATGGATGACATGAAGAATGATCTAAAAGCATACATGGAAGGCTTGATGACAAGCTTAAAACCAGAAATGATTCCTAATGGCGGAAATATGGGAGAAGAACCTCCTGATGAGAACAAAATAAATGTTAATCATGATTCCATAAACTCGAATGTTGGCGGGAAGAACCACCATATTCCAAAAATGGATATGAGGAAGTTTGATGGAAAGGATTCTGTAACATGGATACTACAGATGGAGCAATATTTTGATCTCCATAACGTGCAAAACACGCAAAAGGTACGCATTGCAACTTTACATTTAGAACAAAATACATTTGTATGGTATCAATGGCTTTGCTCCCGTAAAAAAAATTGTCACTTGGTAAATTTTTACGGAGGAAATGATAGCACATTATGAGGATACAAAGAGCAACACCTTCTTTACCCAATTGATAAATCTCAAACAAAAGGGTTTAGTGGGGCAGCACATTGAGGACTTCCAAAAATTGAATATAAGGGTAACTGATCTTAGAGAGGAACATAGGATTGATCTCTTCCTAGGCACTTTAAAGGATAACATCCAACATGAAGTTCACGTTTTGGAACCTGATTCATTGGAGAAGGCATTCAGGTTGGCAAGAAAAGTTGAATGTAAAATTATGGCGACAAGGAAACCTACCACTCAATTCTATAAAGAAGGAAGTGTTGCTATGCCTAGATTTCCACAACCTACAAGGTTGACACCACAACAATTGGAAGAAAAAAGAGCAAAAGGGCTTTGCTACGGTTGTGATAGCAAATACACTAAAGGTCATAAGTGTGCTGAGAAGAAATTATTTTACATAGATTGTGAAGAAGAAGAAGAAAATGAACAAGAAGAGGATATACACCGGGAACCACCCCTAGAAGAGGAAGAAATGAATCCGACCATATCGTGTAATGCACTGGCAGGAATTACCACTCCTCAAACTCTCAAGATAGAAGGACATATAAAAAAGAAAAGGGTAATAGTGTTGATTGATTCGGGTAGCACCCATAATTTTATTCATTATAAGGTAGCCAAGGAATTAAATTGTTTCCTATACCCAGCACCAGAATGTCAAGTGATGGTTGCAAATGGAGGAACTATAAATTGCTCTGGAAAATGCCATAATATCAAGCTAACCATGGGGGAATATGTATTGACTAGTCCAATTCTTGCCATTCCTATGGGAGGTGCTAACGTTGTACTAGGAGTACAATGGTTACAATCTTTGGGGACGGTAGCTTTTAATTTTCAAGAACTTTTCTTGAAATTTTTTTCAGAAGGAAAGGAAGTCGAATTACGGGGTATTGAAGGGAAGCAGGGAAGGATAATAAGCTCTATTGTCATGACAAAGCTTCTAAAGAAAGAACAACGAGGCGTAATTGCACAATTATGCTCACTAGAAGTTCCGACATCAAAATCATCTATTTCTGCAGATCTCCAACAAGTCTTGGACAATCATTTCAAGGTGTTTGAAACTCCCAAAGGACTCCCACCTATTCGTGATCATGATCATGCTATTCATTTGATTCCAGGAAGTGTTCCTCCAAACATCGGGCCTTATAGATATCCTTACTTCCAAAAGAGCGAAATTGAACGTATGATTGCAGAAATGTTAGAGGCGGGTATAATTCAACCCAGTCAAAGTTCTTTCTCTGCTCCTGTAGTATTGGTACACAAGAAGGATGAATCATGGCGAATGTGTCCAGATTATAGGGAGCTCAATAAGCTCACCATTAAAGACAAATTTCCCATTCCTGTGATTGATGAATTATTGGATGAATTACATGGAGCAATTTATTTTACCAAGTTGGATCTTCGTTCAGGATGTCATCAAATTAGAATGAAGACTGAAGATATTCCAAAAACAGCATTTCGAACTCATGAGGGTCATTATGAATTTTTGGTCATGCCTTTTGGCCTTACCAATGCACCTTCTACATTCAAGGGTTGATGAATTCCATTTTCAAACCCTTCCTTAGAAAATTTGTGCTAGTATTTTTTGATGATATACTAATCTACAGCAGGTCTTGGAAGGATCATGTTGAACATGTTGGCAGGGTGCTCAAACTATTGCAGGAGAAACAATTATATGCAAAAAAATCCAAATGTTTCTTTGGAGAACAAGAGGTGGAATATCTGGGTCATATTGTATCTCACGAGGGTGTTAAAGTAGACCCTAACAAAATTAAAGCCATTAAGGAATGGAAAGTCCCCACAACCATAAAGAAGTTACGAGGATTTCTCGGGTTAACAGGGTATTATTGCAAGTTTGTTAAGAATTATGGGAGAATAGCAGCACCTCTAACAACATTATTGAAGAAAGATGCATTTTTCATGGACTCCTGAAGCAACTAAGGCCTTTGAACGTCTTAAAGAGGCAATGTGCCTAGCACCAGTCTTAGCTACACCAGACTTCACAAAAACCTTTATTGTGGAATGTGATGCCTCAGGAAATGGAATTGGTGCAGTTTTAATGCAGGAAGGAAGACACATTGCTTTTGAAAGTCGTCCAATCAAAGGAAAGTATTTACAGAAACCTATTTATGAGAAGGAAATGTTAGCAATACTACATGCACTAAAGAAATGGCGAACTTACCTAATGGGAAGACACTTCAAGGTAAAAAACTGATCATGATAGTCTTAAACACTTTTTGGAACAAAGACTATCTTCAGAAGAGCAGCAAAAATGGGTCACAAAGATGTTGGGTTGTGACTTTGAAATAATCTACAAAAAAGGAAAGCTTAATGTTGTTGCAGATGCACTCTCAAGAAAGAATGAAGAGGTGGAAGCATTGCTTTGTGCCATTTCTATTATCCAACCAGATTGGATAACTGAAGCAAGAGATGAATGGAAGAAGGACAAAGATGTGTGGATACTCATTCAAAAGTTGCAGCAAGATCCTAGTACATCTGATACATTTAGTTGGAAAAATGATTCCTTATGGTACAAAGATCGCTTATATCTTTGTAAAAATTCCCAAATAAAACAAAAGATTCTTCCTGGAATTGCACACTTCTCCTTTAGGAGGACACTCAGGATTTTTAAAAACTTACCACAGGGTGAAGAAAGAATTTTTTTGGGATGGCCTTAAATCTGATATTCAAAAGTTTGTGGCGGAATGTTTGGTTTGCCAGCAGAATAAAGTGGAGACAATTAAGACCCGGGACTTCTACAACCTTTATCCATTCCAAGTCAGCGTTGGGAGGAGATTTCAATGGATTTTATCACAGGTTTACCTAAGTCTGAAGGAAAGAATGTCATCATGGTGGTAGTTGATAGACTTACCAAGTATGCACACTTTTGTGCATTATCTCATCCATTTAAAGCAAGTACGGTTGCTACTACATTTATGGATAGAATTCAAAAGCTACATGGAAGCCCAAGGGTTATTGTGAGCGACAGAGATCCCATTTTTACTGGAAATTTTTGGACGGAGTTAATTTCTTGTTTGGGTACTCAATTAGCTCATAGCTCATCTTATCATCCTCAATCTGATGGTCAAACTGAGATCGTAAATAAATGTTTGGAAGGATATCTTCGTTGTTTTGCATCTGATAAACAAACACAATGGGTCAAGTGGTTACCTCTTGCTGAATGGTGGTATAACACTTCCTTCCATACTGCAGCAAAAATGACCCCATTTATGGCACTTTATGGATATCATCCACCATCCATCACATCATTTTTAAGGAAAAATTTGAAGGTTCAAGCAGTGGAAGATCACATCGAGCATCAGCAAGAAGTTCTCCAACTCTTAAAGGATAACCTGAATTTGGCACAAAATCGAATGAAACAACAGGCAGATCAACATCGTAGCGCGAGAAGTTTTGATGTAGGAGATTGGGTATTTTTACGGCTACAACCATACAAACAAATGTCCCTCAAGCAAGCAAAGAAGGATAATAAATTATCGCCAAACTACTATGGTCCTTACAAGGTGTTGCAAAAGATTGGTACTATGGCATACAAATTGGAGCTTCCTGCTTCTTCGCGAGTACATCCAGTTTTCCATGTTTCATGCTTAAAGAAGGTTATAGGTGAAAATCTTCCAGTTCAAACGGTATTGCCAGAACTTGATGGGGAAGGGAAAATCATATTGGAACCTGAAGCAGTCATGGAAAAAAGAACTCGACAACTACGGAATCGATCAATTTCAGAGTATCTCATCAAGTGGAAGAACTTACCCACTGAAGATTCTACATGGGAGGATGATAATTTTATACAGAAGCACCCGGAGCTACTCAAGTGTTGAGGACAACACTTTTTGAAGGAGAGGGGCATGTTAGGTCCCTATATCACTAGTATAGCCCCTTATTATTGTTAGTGTAAACCCCTTATTGTTATTATTGTACCCTTGTAACCCCCATTTTGTTATTATTGTGCCCTTAAACTATTATTGTTAGGTCGGCTAGGATTACATTGTGGCCCACTAGGATTACATTATGGCCCCATGGACTCCTATATATAGAAAGGAGGTTTTGTGAATTGTATCATCCAAGAATTGTTCATTTATGTAATGTATTGGAGGTTGCCTCCTCGAAGTGGCTTATTTCTAAGGCGTTGATATCTCTTTTCTTCTATTTTTGAAGCTGGTTACACAACAGAAGTGCAGATCGCACTTTTCTGCCCAAAACCTGCGACCTGGACCTCCAGGGCACACTTTATAGCCCAAAAAGTGCGACCTCTGCTGAAAATAGGTCAAAAATTGCGACCTGTACTTTCTGCTGGGATTTTTCTGAAAGTTTTCTGGTTTTTGCTGAGCCTCTGTTCAGGGTTGTCTAACCTCCGTCTCCGCCCGTTTTGGACCTATACTTGTTCTGTTTCGCTCAACTAAGTGGGAACCTAGCCCCCTAGGGCTTCAGTACCCTCCACTTTTTGTGGAAGAGTGTTTGTTGTTGTAGGTTGTCTGAAATTTCAGAGTCTTCAGCCATTTTTTCATATCTGATATCTCATCTTTAGATCCACTTCAGATCGGCTTGTTATCCATCCAAATCACCTCATCTAGCTTTTTTTGGGTTTTCCTTTAGGGTGCACTCCGCTTCCCTCCTGGAGATAACCTTTCGCCACGTCTTTTTACAACAATTTCCCTCTAATTTGTTGTTGTTTTCTGCACCACTTTCCAACAGATTTTGTCTTTTAGATCTCTGTCCCTCTTGACCCTAGATCTATTAGCCTTTTTTAGTGTGTATAAACTAGGTTTTTACTCACCGATAAACTATTTGTTGAGAGACCTGCCTCCTTGGGTTTAGATTGGTGCATTATTAGCTGTTTATTTTCTGTTTTGTAGACCTATATACTGACATTTGCAGGTTTATTTACAGCGATACAACACATTTTTTCTTTTTCTCTACAAACGTCTAGGTTTAAAAATTAAAAATTACACACTTTTACACACACACCCTAAGTGAAAAAGGGCTTGGTTAACATCGCCAAGAAAATACTCTAAAACATTGAAATCAATTGATCCTGCACCTCTTTGCCCTTGTTTCGACATTGTAATCAGTTGATCCTGCACCTCCTTGCCCTTGTCGGTCTCTTTTTCCTTTTTGTCGTGTTTTTGTTGTCACCATTGCGCCACCAAGGCATTCATCCCAGAGACTTCTTGGCCTTCATCCTCAGTTTCCAGTAGGGAGACTTACTCCTCCGCATAGGATTCGAGTTAGTCCTCAACCGAGTCCGCACTCCGACTCTTCTTTTGGTCCTTTGGGTTCTCCTTCTCATTCCGCCTTCGGTTCTCCCCCTATCACCTTCACCATGTCTGGTGCAGGACCTAATACTGGTGGTAACCCCGGCCCTCCCACCAGGAATACCACTAGTGGGACTGCAACGGACATTATCCCGGTTGCACCCTTGCTCCCTTTCATGGCAGGCCTCAGCCTCCCCAACTTCGACCAGTTGATAAACGACCCTATACACCATGATGCTAGTTGGCCTGCTATGCCAACAAAGCTTCCTTCATACATCCCAATGTTTGAAGGTTTTGCTGGACAATATCCCTCAAATCATGTTAGATCTTTCCACATGTGGTGTTCGTCTAATTCCATTATCGATGACTCCGTCTGTCTTCGGTTGTTCCAATGAACGCTTACTGGTGAGGCTTCTAAGTGGTATGTTGATCAGACCCCTTCCTCTCATACCACCTTTGCGACTCTTACCCGGGCATTTTTGTCTTATTTCCAGCTTCCCCTTCGTTACGACACTGGTACCGAGCTCTTGACCTCCTTCTGTGAATCATCTACGACCCGCCTATCCGACCATGTTCAAGAATGGCAGAGAAGGAGCCTATGTCGAGCCCCTACCTTCGAAGACCGTGTCTATATGGACTGGTTCCTTAGGACTCTCTTGCCACCTATCGGAAAAGACGTCGCATCGCACTTTCCTCAAACCGAAAAATCCGCTCTCCAAATTGTGTTAAAATATGACCTGATCTACGCTCAGTCGGGTTATGTTTATTCCGTTCTACCTGATCTTCCTAGACCCGGTGGTGCCAACGCACCGGGGGCATCTCATGCCGCCGACGGTATCATTGGAGATCTCTTTAATCCGTATGCCCAACCTTCCATGGGATATGGTTTTCCTCAGGGAGGGGCCAGCACCTCCTGTAATTTTCCCCCTCCCGGTAGCACGTATCCAGGATACGGCATGCCTCCTCCTTTTGCCACACCTCTTGTTTACCACACTGCTACCCAACTTCCTTTTTATCCATAGCCTAGTGCTCCATCTCCTCCAGCATTAGCACCTCCTCCTCCCTTGCCTTCTCAAACCCCGCAACAGCAAATACCACCCCCTCAGGGACAAGTGTATGCACAGCAGGGCGTGACTAATCCTCCTCCCTCAAAAAGGAAGAGGAAAGGCACTCAAAATCAAGTTGCCTCTGGTAATCCTAGACCTAATCAAAGTAATGCTCCTAACACTACTCAGCCCAAGCAGGATAGGCCTCTTCATACGAACAAGCCTTGTTCTTGTTGTGGTGTTTATGGTCATTATACGCATGATTGTCCTCTTCTACCACAAATGCGACAGCTATGGGAGTCTCAAGAAAATTTGAGAGGACAGCTAGCCATTCCTTCCGTTCCTCCCAGCCCTGAACCTAGTCAACCGGCTGTGCTTACTGATCCTTTCCCTCAACAAGGATTTGTGGCTACCCAACCACCTGACAGTCAGATGGCCACTCAACCTCTCCCATCTGGTTCCCTTGATTACCAGATTTTCATGATGTCCTTTGATCAGCCTCCTGAACCTCCTTCTCCTGGCCCTTTACCTTCAGATGGTACTCATGACCTCCTGGATCCGCCAACTGCTACCCCCAAACCTTATCTTGCTTTGACCCCGGTTCAACCGGTCTCTTTGATTCCCCCCACTACAACAATGCCTCAGTCACCTCAACTGGAACCTTTTTCCATTGCGACCATTTCAGGTAAGAAGGGCGAAGCCTGCAAGGGGGCACCAAAGAAAAAGTACCCCCTTTCCTTGTTCATGCATTCTGCTTCAGATCTGCCTACTCCCATTGGCCCACCTCCTCCCGATGCGAACATGACAGAGCCTTTGGCCACCTTTTTCCACCTATCATCATCCATAAGAACCCCGATGGAAGCCCCCATGGAGACTTCTCCTAATGATCCGCTTGGCCTCCCCCCAGTGATCACCCCGGGCTCAGCATCGATAGATCCTCTATCTGCTCATTCTTCGGTCATTCCCCGTGATGTTGCGCATATGCGCCTTTCTTCACATGATGATGAGTTAGGTAGCTCTACCACGGCAAGTGGCCTCCCTTCCTCTAGTCAACACATCTTTCACTCCAATGAAGACATTATGGAAGCACTGACCAATCCCGAATTTCCGTGGAATGATATGCACCACTGTGTGTACTTCCTCCCGCAGCAGTCCCATGACCAATATGTTGTGGAAACTAAAGACTTCCTTCCTAAATAAGTCGATTGGTTTAGAAATCCCATCCCTGCACCCGATGCTTTTGAAGAAGGAAATATGGCCAATATCTCTCCTACCATTAACATTGACATTTTTGACAAACCAGGGGTTGAAGAAAATATCACTTTAGGAGCCCATTGCACCACGGAAGAGGTTGAAGCTTACACCAAGCTATTCAAAGAATTCCGGGATATTTTTCGCCTGGTCCTATTAAGAAATAACCGGGCTTGATCCTGCCATTGTCGAACACCATATCGATACATGGCCTGATGCCAATCCTGTCCATCAAAAGATGAGACCCATTAATCCTTCTAGACGAGAAGTTGTCAAAGCCGAAATCGATAAGCTCAAGCAAACTGGTTTTATCTATCCTATTGAATACACCACTTGGGTGTCCAATCCAGTTCCCGTTCTCAAGAAACAAGGCACCATTCATGTCTGCACTGACTTTTGTGATCTGAACAAAGCTTGTCCCAAAGACAACTTCCCCACACCATTCATTGACCAAATCATTGATGAGTTTGCGGGGCACGAGGTTCTATATTTTATGGATGGTTTCTCTGGATACAACCAAATTGTTATCTATCGTGCTGACCAACTCAAAACCGTGTTCATTAGTCCATGGGGAACCTTCGCCTATCGAGTCATGCTATTTGGCCTTAAAAACGCAGGAGCCACTTCTCAGCGGGCTATGTCTTACTGTTTCCATGACCTGGCTCATATTATCCTTGCTTAGACGACCTTACCGCACGTTCTAAACATCGAGTGCAGCACCTTCACGATCAGCGAACCGTCTTTCTCCGATGTCGCAAGTATCATATCTGCCTTAACCCGCTGAAGCGTGCCTTTTGTGTGCCCGCTGGTCGTCTTTTAGACTTCATTGTGTCTAAAGATGGTATCACTCTTGACCCATTAAAAGTTCAAGCCATCCTTGAGCTTCCCATCCCCTGTACTTTACACCAGTTACAAAGCCTCCAAGGCAAAGCTAATTTTCTTCGCCGATTCATACCTGACTATGCCACCACCGTGCATGGGTTCCTTAGACTCCTCCGCTCCAATATCCCTTTTGTATGGGATGCCTATGCTCAAAAATATTTTGCTGCCATGAAGCATGCTCTCACATCCGCTCCCTTGATTCGTCCCCCTGACTTCGATAGGGATTTCATCCAGTATATCTCCGCTTCCACCCACTCAGTCGCTGGAGTCCTTATTCAGGAAGATGACAACAGAATTGAGCATGTTATCTATTATGTCAGTAAGAACCTCGTAGGACCCCCTGTATCCTACTCCCACGAAGAGAAATTAGCACTGGTTGTCGTGTTCTCGGTCCAAAAACTTCGTCATTACATCCTCATGCGTTCCACCAAGGTCGTGACTAATTCCAACCCCATGGCATTCCTATTGAGTCATCGAATCATCAGTGGGAAGTACACCCGTTGGATTGTGATCCTCCAGGAATTCGATCTTGAATTTGTCACACCAAAAAGGAAGAAAGGTTTAGCCCTCGCTGAACTCATTTCCGAACTACCTACAAGTACGCAGGATCCTCCAATTAATGATAGGTTTCCCGATGAACACTTATTTTCCATTACCACCTATGACCCTTGGTATGGGGACATCCTCACTTATTTTTGAACTCAAAAGTTCGCCCTCCATCTTGACCGTGATGCTCGACGACGTATCCGACACCAGGCCCCCCGCTACCTTCTCATCGGTGACGACCTTTATCGTCGCGGTGTAGATTATGTCCTTCATCGTTGTCTCACACACACTGAAGCAGAACAAGTCCTCAATGTCTATCATGGCGGTGCTTGCGGTGGCCACCTCTCCGGTCTGGCCACTGCCCAGAAAATTATGCGCGCTGGGTAATTTTGGCCTTCTCTCTTTGTTGATTGCATTGAGGCAGTCAAACACTGCCCCAATTGCCAACATTTTTCCCCCAAGGCACAAGCCCCTCCAGCTCCCCTTCATCTTGTCATCTCTGCTAGCCCCTTCTGCAAGTGGGCCATAGACTTTATGGAGTGTCGACCGTCATCAGCTGGTAGCCATAAGTATATCATTGTGGCAGTTGACTATTTCACTAAATGGGCTGAGGCCATTCCAACGTTTAACAACACAGCAGCTACCACAGCCCTCTTTTTCTTTAACCATGTAATCGCTCGATTCGGGGTTCTGAAACAATTGGTCTTCGATCATGGCCGACATTTTGAAGATGAGATATGGCGAGAGCTATCCTCACTGTTGGGTTTTGAGCACCAAGTTGAAGCAGTTAATAAAATTCTTAAAACCATACTTCAACGGACGGTGGATAAGCACAAAACCAACTGGAATCTTATGCTCTTCCCTGCTTTGTGGGCCTATATAACTTCTGTTAAAACTGCCACTGGGTTCACTCCTTTCCACCTTGTTTTTGGAGAGGAGGCAAACTTACCGATCGATTGTGAAATCCCTTCCCTTCATCTCGCCGTCAAACTTCTCCCTGACACCCAACCTTTAGAACAGAGGCTTATCATGCTTGAACGTGCTTCTGAAGACCGTCATGTTGCATTTCAAACCATTGAGGCGGCTAAGAAACGCACCAAAGCTCAATATGACCGAAAAGTCCAACCTCGTACTTTTCACGAAGGTGATCTTGTTCTAGTGTATGACCAGGCCCATGATGTCCTTGGTCATGGGAAGTTTGACTCATTATGGCTAGGACCTTACATTATCAGTAAGGATTTAGGTAAGGGAGCGTGTATATTAGAGGACTTTGAAGGCCATCCCCTTCCCAATCCTCGCAATGTACTCTATCTAAAGAGGTATTATCCTTAACATTTCCTTCCGGTAACGCATGTTTTATTTTCTTTAGATATCTAGCCCATGCTTTTTTAGTGATTTGATACTTCACCTAGACACATTTTGTCTAAGAAGCATCACTTCACCGTTCCTCGAAATCGAATTTCTTCACTTGCAACACTCGTACCGAGGGCACTATGTTGCCCCCATACTTGTCCATACTTGTGCCAACTTTCATCGTGAGTTACCATCTTGTACTTACACTTTGACGGTCCCCATTGGATCCCTTTTTTCTGTGTGGCAGCACCATCGAGTCACCCTTGCTTAGAGAATCCAAGTTGAGTCATCATTGCTTCCATGGAGTCTATCCAGAGTCCCTTCACATCCCGCCATAGTTCTCCATCCTTCATTGCTTGGTCCCTCTCTCGTGTCACACATTATGCCTTTCAGTCCCATTATCCCCTATCCCTCATGATATTTTGTTAGGAACTGCCAAGTCATCCATGCCATTTATGCTCTAACAAGGGAAGTCGTCCGTTTGCTACTCATTTCCCCCCATTTCACCATCATCGTCGGTGTCAGTCTATCAGTCACTCTACTATTTTCTCGCGTGCCTTAGTTGGGGATCCCTTATTGCCTCACCTATGGCGGACCTCCTTCTGTCGACATCAGCTCATTCATTTCAGAAGACAGGTCTATAGGGTAGGTGTACCTTGGTTCCAGCTTCCACTTTTGTTCGGTGCCTTGGATCAGGCAAAGGGACTCCTTATTGCCCTTTAACTTGATTTCTTCTCAGCTCCAGCTCCTTTCAGCATGATCGAGATTCGTATACTTGATGGTTCAATGATGCAACAGCTGACATCGATGATTCTCGGGTGTGTGTGAGATGTCTCAGCCCTCATGAGGGGGTGGCCCTACAGGTAGCCCCCCACACACTCGGATGACCTCTTTATTACAGCCTTCGATGCAACTCAATACATTTGATGATGTCGGCCTCAGCCGCTTGCAGCGCCTTTTTGTTTGCATGTATCAGTCAGATTTTTAGAGCCCTTTCCTGTTTTCAGGGGCATCTGGGTTGCATTTATATCTCATGTACTCAGATATCACTGTACAAGTCCTAGCTGTTATCCCAGGCACAATATGTATGTGGGATTCATTATCATGTTATTTATCTGGCTCATGTTTATGCCAGCATTATGTCGTCTCGTGTTTTTCCGAACGCCTTATTGTTTGTACTATTGCCTCAGCGGGTATAGGTATGCCTCCCTCGCCGCCTATAGCAGGTACTCACTTATCAAAAATACTTGTTGCACCTGCAAGTCACCTCCTCAGTGTCTAGTTCTTTCAGCGCTTTGGTCTACCTTACAATCCTCTCTCTTTGACTTCCCCATTGTTGTCTAGTGATTGGGTTCTTACAATGTACTTCGGGCATACGATTAGCTCCTAACGCTCGCATGCTGGGGGGCAATCTGTTACACCATTTTTTGGTCATCTAATCCATTTTTATTAGATGGACCCAAGTACACCAAGTAAGACCAATTTTACCCCAAGTAAAATCGCATTCACTATGAAAAATAACTTAGTAAACCACCTTTATTAAGTTGTTTATGGTCTAAACAGGAAACCCCATGGGGAAACATTAAATAAATCCATATTTGTTTGATTTTCCTCAAGGAATAATTAGTTAAACAGCAATTTAATTAATATTCCTGGTTATATTTAACCCAAAACAGGGAATTTAATTAGATAAATCATTATTTATCTTATTATTTTCTAAGAATAATTATTTAAACATTACTTAAATAATATTCTTTGTTAAATATGACTAAATCTCCCTTAAATAATCAAATAAATCATTATTTATTTGGTTATTACACAACCATATCCTTAAAATGATAAATAAATCATTTATTTGTTTATTATTTTTTAACCACATCCTTAAAATGATAAATAAATCATTTATTTATGTCAAACCAGGAGGTAACTTCTCAAATCAGAATATGTATTAGCTGAAGAATGCACATGCATTTATACATGGAGGTGAGGCTATTAGGATTCATCTCCCAATGACTCTTGGCCTTCCTTATTTCCTAATATTAAAATAATATACAATATTACATATGCACACCCAACCCATAGGATTAGGTGTCAACATTCCCCCCTTTAATCCGAAGGGATGTTGGTGAGGCCAAGCATCGATCTGAAGTTTTCAAACTTTTCTCTTCCAAGTGCTTTGGTGAAGATATCAGCAGTTTGCTCATTTGTGGAACAATGATGTAGATGGATGGTTTTGGCCTGAACATGATGTCGAATTAGATGGTACTTTGTATTGATGTGCTTTGTTCGATCATGGAACTTTGGGTTCTTAGCCAACTTTATTGTAGAAGTGTTGTCGATCATGAGTGGTGTGGAGTACATTTGTTTCATCTGCAAATCTTCCAGGATTTTCCGGAGCCACAAAATTTCCTTTGTTGCTTCAGCTGCTGCCACATATTCTGCCTCGGTCGTGGAATCTGCTGGAATTGACTGTTTGCGTGATCTCCATGAGATAGCTCCTGATCCAAGACTCATGGTGTAACCTGTAGTAGACACCCCTATTTCTTTGTCGTCATCAAAGTCTGAATCAGAGTATCCGATCAAGTTGAAGTCGCCTACCTGTGTATATTTAAGTCCAAAGTCTTGAGTCCCCTTCAAGTACCTTAACACTCTTTTTGCAGCAGACCAATGTCCTTCACAAGGTTTTTGCATGAACCTTGAGAGGATTCCAACAGCAAATGAAATGTCAGGTCTGGTGGTGGTCAGGTAGATAAGACTTCCTATAAGTTGTCTATACTTAGTTGCATCCTCAAATTCCTTCCTTTCAATAGATGTGAGCTTCAAGTTTTGTTCCATTGGAGTGGTTAAGGGATTACATTCATCCATGCCAAACTTGTTCAAGAGATCTCCAATGTACTTCTTTTGAGAAAGAAATATAAATTTAGGATGTTGAATTACTTCAATACCCAAATAGTAATGAACATGACCCAAATCAGTCATTTCAAAACCTTTCTTCAACTCTTTCTTCTTGGATGCAATATAGCTCTCATTGTTTCCTGTTATCAAAATATCATCTACATATACCACAAGATATACAACTGTTTTTCCAACTTTCTTAACAAACAAGTTGCATCATCAAGATCAAAATGTTTGAAGTCAAGTTTCAGAAGATGCTCGGTTAATTTCTCATACCAAGCTCGTGGTGTTTGCTTGAGGCCATACAAGGATTTTATAAGCTTGCAAACTTTGTGTTCTTGACCCTTTACCACAAATCCTTCTGGCTGGGACATATAAACTTTCTCCTTTAGATCTCCATTCAAAAATGTTGTCTTTACATCCATCTGATATACTTTCCATCCATTCTGAGCTGCTAGGGCAAAGAGAGCCCGGATGGTGGTCCATTTTGCTGTGGGAGAAAAAGTTTCTTCATAATCGACTCCTTCTTTTTGTGCAAAACCTTTTGCCACAAGCCTGGCCTTGTGCTTGTCAAGTGAGCCATCTGCTTTATACTTGTTCTTGTAGACCCACTTACAGCCAATTGGTTTCGTTCCCAAAGGCAGATCAACCAGCTTCCAATTGCCATTCTTTATCAAGGCATCATACTCCTTCTGCATTGCTTCTTTCCATTCATCATGAGAAGCGGCTTCTTTGAAGGAAGTTGGTTCACAATCTGTAGACAAACTCAATTCACAGTTATAAGAAATATCCATATCAACAGGAGAATCAGAATTATCTACATCACCTTCGATTTGTTGAGTGGAACTTCTTGTTCCTGTTTTTCCAACCTCATCAGGATGAACATTCTCAAGTGTCTTTGTCAACCATTTGGGAGGACCTTTCTGAGATGGCCCAGGCTGGTCATTTGACTGAGTTGGGATTGATTCAAGATTCAATCTCCCAATTCTGTCAATCACATCATCCAATGTGTCATCCGTGGTTGTTTCTTCATGTGGGAGAGAGAGTGCTTCAGGACATGATTCCACAGTTTGATTCAATATCGGAATCCCCCCTTCAAGATGTGGAATCACATTATCAAATTCTTGGAAGGACTTTGCATGTGTGAATCTATCCAGGCAATCAAGTTGCCGCTCAACAACCTTGTCACTCTTGGAAGATTCAAGGAATATGACATCTCTTGCTATTACAAACTTCTTATTTGCTTCATCATAGAGACGATATCCTTTGGAGGTATTGGAGTACCCCAAGAAGATACATTTTCGACTTCTAGCACCAAGTTTGTTCCTTTGACCCTTGGGTATCAATGCATAACAGGTGGACCCAAAGACCCTGAAATGCTTTACCGAAGGAATGTGGCTATGCCACATTTCAAAAGGAGTTTTGTTTCTAATTGAACTTGAAGGACACGTATTATTTATGTAAACAGCACATAGAACTACAACAGGCCAAAACATCAATTTCACATTCTTGAAAAATAACATGGAGCGGACCATATTTAAAATGGTTATGTTCATTCTTTCAGCTACACTGTTCTGTTGGGGATTATATGGCGCAGTTGTTTGATGTTTGATTCCATGTTGACGAAGATAATTTTCATATTCGTTTGAAGTGTATTCTTTTCCATTATTAGTACGTAGAGAGCCAATATGTGTTTGTGCATCATTTTCAATCCATGCATGAAAATTCTTGAAAGTTTGAAAAGCATCAGACTTATTCTTCAATAAGTAAATCCAACACATTCTGGTGTAGTCATCAATAAATGTCATCATGTATTTGTTTCCATTTGCAGAAGCAACAGGCATAGGGCCACATAAATATGAATGAACAAGCTCAAGTTTTCTATGTGCTCTGGAGTGTGAATCATGAAATGGTTGTTTGCTATGCTTTCCTAGAATACAAGCATCACATTCCTTAGGTTTTCTAGGAATTGTAGGCAGTCCATTAACACCATTTTTCTTCAACAAGCGAAGGCTTTCATAGTTTAAGTGTCCAAATATAGCATGCCATAAAAGACTTGATGGGAATGTACCTTCATCATGATGTGAACTGAATGCAAAGTTTTGAGCATGAGCAGATGAACCTTTCAGCTTCAAGAGTCTCCCTTCTTCTATTCTCTCCATGACAAGTGAGTGATCTGATGCTTTTCTGACCTCTGCCTTGCCATCAAACAAGTGAATGGAGTGTCATTGCTGGCGGATTTCGACCAAGGACAGCAAGTTTCTCCTCAACTCAGGGAGGTATAGAACCTCATGTAGGATATGATCTGGAAGACCAGGCAGTTTAAGCCTGATTGTGCCAAGCCCTGATGGCTTGAGTTTGGATTTATCTGCGAAATATACTGCTCCATCAACTTTGTCAGTGAATTCTTCAAAAAAATCTTTTCTAAATGTCATGTGACATGTTGCTCCTGAATCTAGCAACCATTCATCTCTCCATGAAGTAAATGAAACATCAAATAAGTCTTCAGTTACTCCATTGTTACAATGTGCTAGAACATAATGAGCGGATTCAGGTGCTTTACCTTTGTCTTTGTCATTAGTTTTACCTTTGTCTTGATTTCTTTGCTGCTCAATTTTCTCCCAAGGTGTTCTGCATTTGGATGCATTATGTCCATCTCTATTTTGTAGAAATTAGCTGAATAAATCACTTATTCAATGGAGATTAACCCGATTACACATCAATTTCGAATTGTATGCATAACACATAATCTCTTCTACGATTAATTGTCACATGCGGAAATAACAGAAGCAATCTCACATCAAATCAATCACACATTAACTCAGAATGTATGGGGAAAGCCTATAGCTGAAAACCCCGCAGCTATTCTGTATATTATAATGGAGAAATCAAGTAACCAATAAAGTACAATACTCCTCACAAGTACTCAGTACTCTCTCATGAAGTTACTCACAATCTAGCTTGATTTTGAACAAGTCTCGGGTTCAAAACACACCACTAATTGCCTTGCCTCTATTGCGCAATCATGGCTTGTATATGAAGAGGTTCAAGGTTAGAATCCCCTTGCCTTGATTGCGTAATTGTCATGGACAATTCCTCCAAGTGTAATGCAAAACTCATGCAAAACAAATCTACCAACTGATAGCTTTACTCACCCTTTCATCTACCTCTTCCACTGGTCTCCACTGAACTGATCATGCACCGTAGTGAACTGAAGTGTTCTTGAGTTGACTAATGAGTTAATATTTAGTAAATTAAATATTATTTAATTTACTCCACTCATATCTAGTTGATTAGTTAGTTTAACTAATCCCAACTAGTTCAACTAAAACAAACAGAACACAACTCCACTATTTGTCCCGTTAACTCCTCCAAAACTCCTGCCACTGAAGTCTAACTGAAGCCAACCATGCAAGATGCCATCAAACCCTAGGAACCACGTGATTCCTTGTGTCAGTTGCATGAGCCACCTCCATGACTCAAACCGAAGTGCGCCAAGAGAGTAAACTGCTGTTTATAGTCAAAATATTATTAAGGGAAAATAATATTTGACTTCCATATTTTTAGGAGATCAGTCTAAAAATAGTTTGGGTCCTAAAAAATAGGGTCACATCTATTTTTACCGACATGTCGCATACTTCAAGAATCTCCAAGTAGAATTCCCAAATTATGCTCCGTATGTCTAAAAATAGACATAGTCTAAAAATAGACTTTGCGCTAGAATTTGCCTGCGGGCCCACTTAGTGAAGGCGACTTCATTTCACTAAGCTCCATCATCTTGCTGCATTCTCAACACTCCCTCTCAGCAAGATATGGATTATCTGCAATCCCTATCCTGCCTCTGTGGAATTCGAACTTGCTCCCGGTGAGCGCCTTCGTCAGGATGTCGGCATCCTGATCCTCCGTGGGAACATATGAAAGCATCATGATCCTCCGCTGAACACAATCTCTGATGTGATGGTACCTGATGTCGATATGTTTGGACCTATCATGAAAAACTGGATTAGCCGAGAGCTTGATGCAGCTCTGGTTATCACAGTAGATCACCGTAGGCTCCAAATGCAACCTGAACAAACCTGCGAGGATCTTTCTCATCCAAATAGCCTCACATGCAGCCAAGCTTGCTGCCATGTACTCGGCCTCTGCTGAACTGAGTGCCACGGATCTCTGCTTCCTGCTGTACCAGGAAACTGCTGTCGACCCAATGCTGAAAACTCCTCCATAAGTGCTCTTCCGGTCCGTTGGGCTCCCTGCCCAATCTGCATCAGTGAAACCAGAAAGTTTCACTCCATCCTCCTGTCTGTACCATAGACCATATCCCGATGTGCCTCTGATATAGCGCAATACATGCTTGCCCGCCTTCCAAAAGAGCTTGGTAGGCTTAACCATAGCTTGCGAAAGCTGGTTAACTGCATAGCATATATCGTGTCGAGTATTGACCAGATACATCAACGACCCCACCAACTGTCGATAGACAGTGGCATCCACTACCTCCTCCGAAGTAGCATCTCCCTTCCTCCAACCTCCAAGAAGAGGGGTATCAACAGGCTTGCAGCCTTGCATGTTGAACCTCTCCAGAATCTCCCGGGCATACTTGCCCTGAGAAACAAACAGTCCTCCACTGCGCTGCCAAATCTCCAATCCCAGGAAATAATGAAGGATGCCCAATTCCTTCATCTCAAACTCTCGTGCAAGATCCTCCTTGCATGAAAGTATCAACCGCTCATCACTCGTCAAAATCAGATCATCTACATATAGTACGATGATCAACAGCTTCCCCTCCACCACAATCTAGTACAGGTTAGGATCCGCCTCACTCTTGGAGAATCCAAGCCCGGTGAAGTAGTTGTCTATCCGAGTGTACCAAGCACAAGGTGCTTGCTTCAGCCCGTACAGTGCTCTCTTGAGTCGGCACACATGCGACTCACTGCTGAAGATCTCAAAACCTTCAGGCTGCTCTATGTACACCTCCTCCTCAATAACTCCATTGAGGAACGCAGTCTTCACATCCATCCGATGAATGTGCCACCCCATCTGCGCTGAGAGAGCAAGGATCGTCCGTATGGAAGAGTACCTTGCGACAGGTGCAAAAGTCTCCTCATAGTCAATCCCCTCGATCTGTGAGAAGCCACGGGCGACAAATCTCGCCTTGTACTTCTCCACACCCCCGTCAGCCGCCTGCTTCACCTTGTAGATCCATCGCGAACCTACAACTGATTTCCCAACCGGTCTTGGGACAATCTCCCATGCACTGTTCCTGATGATCGAATCATATTCTTCGATCATGGCATCAACCCATGCGGGTTCCTCCACAGCCTCCTCAAAAGAGGATGGCTCCATCACAACACATTGACTCACAAGAGCCATGTATCCAGTGTACCGATCCGGTGACTGTCTCTGTCTGCGCTGTGCTGTAGGTGGTCCTACAACCTTCTCTGCATCCCGAGCCAGTCGCTCAGCTTCTGTAGTGCGCATGCGCCCTCTGATGGTTGGCGCTGCCTGGGTGGTTTCTTCCACCTCCCGAACCTCCTCTTGTGGCTGATCCACATCCGGAAGCTCCTCCTTAGGAACTAACAGCTCCTCATCTGCATGCAAGTGTAGCTCCCTCTCAAGCGAACACTGCATGGCTTTCTCCTCCCGGAATTTTATATCCCGTCGCACAACAGTCTTGCGACTGTCTGGCACATACACCCGATAGTTGTGAGGTGTATCAGTGTACCCCACAAATATTCCAACTTCAGCAGTTGGATCCAGCTTCCTTCTTGCATCCTTCGTCACATGCATGTAGACAGAAGATCCGAAAATCCGCAAATGGGAAATATCAGGCCTCTTGCCAGAATAAGCCTCCTCTGGTGTACTCATGCCAAGAACCTTGTGAGGACAACGGTTTTGCACATACACTGCCGTATTGCATGCCTCAGCCCATAAGTGAAGGGGTAGGCCCTGATCATGCAACATCACCCGTGCAGCACCCACGATCGTTCTGTTCTTCCGCTCAGCCACCCCGTTCTGCTGTGGGTTATGGGGTGCGATGAGCTCTCCGAATCCCTTCTGCGCTGCAGAACTCCTTGAATTCAGCCGATATGAATTCACCACCGTTATCATTCCTTAGAGCAATCACCTTCTTCCCCGACTCCTTCTCGACCAGTGCTTTAAACTTGCGAATGTATCGCTCTTCTTCTGCATGAAGAAGATCCAGCACTTTCGAGAGAAATCATCAACAAAGATCACATAATACCTATGCTTTGTTGTCGAAGCAACTGAGAAAGGACCACACACGTCTGTGTGAACTCTTTGAAGGATCGTCGTGGCGCGACTATCCTTCTCGTGAAAGGTGGCTTTCACATACTTCCCTAAAGTACACCTTGCCGCGATACGGCCCCGCGCAAGGGTGCCCTTAGGAAGTCCCGATGGGGAAATGCAACGCAGAATCTTCAAAAACTCCATGGTGAAGATATTTAATCTCACCAATACCTGAATTCGCCTCATCATCCGGCTCACCACATCTCCGGCCTTGCATGCCATAGGCTAACGCCCCGGTCATCTACACAGCGATAAAGGTTCGAGTTCGAACCCCTGTCTTCGGGTCTCTCCACAGCCAGTCTTCTTTGCGCCGGGGAAGGCTTTCCCTTATTTGAAGACCACATCATAACCCTTATCCTCCAACATCGCTACGAAAATCGGTTCTTCTTCAATCCGGGTACATGCATGACATCCTTTAAGACAAAGGGTTTACCGGACTCCCTGCGAAAGGATACGGTGCGATACCGGTCGCCTTATTTGTATCTACCGTCATCGCCCATCTCGATGTGCACACCCAAATCTTTGTCCTCCAGATCTGAGAACAAATCCCGATCTCCCGTCATATGAAATGACGCACCGCTGTCCAAGAACCATATCGATCCCAACACACTTGAAACCAAGCATGCGATCAGTGAAAATTCAAGCTCGAACTATGAAGCCAAAGCTTCTCCATCTGCAGATATTCCCGCTTGCTTGTTGTTCTTCTTCTTTGGACAATTGGTAGCATAATGTCCATGATCATGGCAGTGAAAACACTTCACTTTTGCCATATCCTGCTTCTTGCCCTTTGCACCAGAATGAGAGGTTTTCTTACCCTTCCCTTTCTTAGCTTTGGACATCAAAGCGGAGTTTTCTTCATCAGGTCCCTTTGATGAAGATCCATCTCGAGTAGTCCTCCTTATCTCCTCCTGCATGAGATCCGCCCAAGGCGCTCCCATCCCGGCGTTCTCCCGACCATGACACTATCTTGGTATGAGTGCCAAGCCCGGAAGACCAAGGAGAGCCGGGTCGACCATATCCTCTTCATCGACGGTAACCCCCACACTTCCCGGTTCATCTGCGTGAGTGAACCGTGAGGTATTTGGCAATACTGTCGCCCTTTTCCATCTTGATGTTCCTGAGCTTATCTTTGAGCGCCGGCTTCCTTTGGTCACTCTTACACTGGAATAGATTCGTCAAAGCTTTCCACATTAAATATGGAGTAGCCTTTCCATGCAGGCTGGATACAATATGATCTTTGACGCCCTCCAACAGGATCCTTCGACACTTCGCCATATTCTTTTTCCATGCATCGACTTCAGCAGGATCAGTGGGCTTTTGGACATCCGTATCTATGAACTCCTTGAGACCATTATCTTATAATACTGCTTCCATGCAATCCTTCCATGCAACATAATTCGAACTGCCTTCAAGAGCATATTCGAGTCACAAACTGTTGAAAAGAAGACATCTCTCAACACGCAGCCTCAAGAAGAAAAACCTTACGCAATTGAATTCCAAACTCCAAGCTCTATCGCTTCCGATCTACACTTGAGAACAAATTATTTCCAAATCAGAGATTAACTGCATGGGCATTTACCAGACCTTTCACTTTCCGAAGAAAGATGAGTCCGGAGGCTACCTGGCCCGTATGCAGGCTCTGTTCGAGGAAATAAGTTTGCAATCACCGTAATAGATTTGACGATTAATATAGCTTTGATACCACGTAGAAATTTGTTGAATAAATCACTTATTAAATCGAGATTAACCTGATCACACATCAATTTTGAATTGCATGCATAACACATAATCTCTTCTACGATTAATCTTCACATGCGGAAAGAATAGAAGCGACAGAACATCAATTCATCACACACATTTAACACAGTATGTATGGGGAAAGCTTATAGCTGAAAACCCCGCATAGCTGAAAACCCCGCGACTATTGTGTATATTATAATGGAGAAATCAAGTAACCAATAAGGTACAATACTCCTCCACAAATTTTTCAGTACTCTCTCATGAAGTTACTCACAATCTGCTTGATTTTGAACTTTGAACGAGTCTGGGTTCACAACACACCACTAGCTTGCCTTGCCTATTGCGCAATCATGGCACGTATATGAAGAGGTTCAAGGTTCGAATCCCCTTGCCTTGGTAACGCAATTGTCATGGACAATTCCTCCAAGTGTAATGCAAAACTCATGCAAAACAAATCTACCAACTGATAGCTTTACTCACCCTTTCATCTACCTCTTCCACTGGTCTCCACTGAACTGATCATGCACTGTAGTGAACTAAAGTGTTCTTGAGTTGACTAATGAGTTAATATTTAGTAAATTAAATATTATTTAATTTACTCCACTCATATCTAGTTGATTAGTTAGTTAACTAATCCCAACTAGTTCAACTAAAACAAACAGAACACAACTCCACTACTTGTCCCGTTAACTCCTCCAAAACTCCTGCCACTGAAGTCTAACTGAAGCCAACCATACAAGATGCCATCAAACCCTAGGAACCACGTGATTCCTTGTGTCAGTTGCATGAGTCACCTCCATGACTCAAACTGAAGTGCGCCAAGAGAGTAAACTGCTGTTTATAGTCAAAATATTATTAAGGGAAAATAATATTTGACTTCCATATTTTTAGGAGATCAGTCTAAAAATAGTCTGGGTCCTAAAAAATAGGGTCACATCTATTTTTACCGACATGTCGCATGCTTCAAGAATCTCCAAGTAGAATTCCCAAATTATGCTCCGTATGTCTAAAAATAGACATAGTCTAAAAATAGACTTTGCGCCAGAATTTGCCTGCGGGCCCACTTAGTGAAAGCGACTTCATTTCACTAAGCTCCATCATCTTGCTGCATTCTCAACATATTGCAACGTGTGCAATGAAGATTGGATTTGTCAGATTGTCTGCCCCCCCTTTCTGTGAAGTTTCTTCTTCCTCTTCCTCTTCTGCCACCTCTTCCTCTGGATGAATCTGGAGCATGACTCTTTTCTCTATGTGCCAAGTATGCAACCTCTTCGGAAGACGAAGGGACTGTCATCTTCCCAAAAGCTTTCTCTCTTTCTGCAAACTTTTTCTCAAGTGTATCAAAGGTGATATGCTCAAGGTTTCCACTTGCTTGCAAAGACTCAAGATAATGTGAGTAAGTCGGATATAATGCCTTAACATATGCTATGAGAGGTATGTTGCTATCAATATCATGCATGATCGATCTAACTTCTGAAGCTAAGGCAAGGGGATCATCATTCTTCATTTCAAGACTGAACAACTTAATCATCAATTGAACATTTTCTAATTCTGAATGTGAGTCATAGAGTTCTTTTAGCTTGCTCAAGGCATCATAGGCATTTGAGAATGATGAAATGTGGCGACTCACCTCTTCATTTACGGAAGCTACAATCAAGGCATAGGCCTTGCAGTTCTTGTTTTCCCAAATGGTGAGCTCTTTGTCTGAAGTGGGCTTTGCTGGTGGATTTCCTTCTTGTCCTTCACAGATTCCTCTCCACAACTCATTAAAAATGAGTGTGTGTTTAATCTTCTGAGACCATTCAAGATAGTTCTCTTTGCCGGAGAGAACCACCCCAACAATAGAGATGAGAGAATGCATTAGTTTGTTGGAAAAAATTCTTTTGAAGAGGAAAAAAATTCTACTATAAAACTTTCAACTCTGGAAATTTGCTCAATTAAAGGGGACAAAAACTCTTTGCTGGAAAATAGACTGAATTTAAAAGGACACAAACTCTTTGCTGCAAATACTGAATTCTTCACAAAAAAAATATATGTATAATATTTTTATTTTATTTTTTCTGGGAGAAAAAATTTATATGAAAAAATGGTGGAAGGGGTGGTATTGTTGATAAATGGGGCGGAATTATGAAAGGTGGAATGGTATAAAAATATGGGAGGGGGCGGAATTGTATTAAAAGATTGGAGGGGGCGGAATTAAAAGGTGGAATATTATGTGATAGCGCTGGAGGAGGGCGGTATTATAATAACACAGTCAACTGTAGCGTTGGATAGGCGGTGTTGACAGCGTTTTAAATATATACAATGGACAGCGTATGTATGGTTTTATGAATGTAATATGATATGAAGGACCGATGGGGGCAGGTAATACGAACTGCGTGGAGGTTGGCGGAATTATGGAGTGGTATTACCATATATGCAGCGTGAAGGGGAGCGGAACCTGAGCGGTATTACCATATATGCAGCAACGGAACCTGAGCGGTATTACCATATATGTGACAACGTATAAATGTTGACAGGGCAGCGTTCACAGGTATATATAAATTGATAAATGGTATGACAGTTATATAACATATGACAGTCGGACTGTATATACGTGGAGGGCGTATTAACAAGGGCGGGGAGGGAGCGATATATCACAGGTATATATGCGCAGGAGAGGGAGCGATATATCACAGGTATATATAAATCGATAAATGGTATGACAGTCAGACAGTGTAATGGAGTTAGAACAGCGTGGAGGGAAGGGCGCGTAGGATGTAGCGGGGATAGGGTAGATATGGAGATAGGGTATGCGCAGGCAGAGTGTGTGCAGGATATCAGAGTCGAGCGTGAGTTGCAGAGGGTATGAACGAGGGAAGGGAGCGTTGTTTAGGGAGATAGCAGGTAGGGGAAATGGGTGAGGCGATAGGTATGGAGAATGGAGGAGGCCAAAGGGCCAAACGAAAATTTTGGAATGGGATCTTTGTAGGACTGCATAGGGGGGCTGCAATTTGCAGTGTTCCAGGAACTGCAAGATTGCAGAATCTTCAGGAGCTGCAGGAGCTGCAAATGTCAGAGATATGCAGAGATAAAAAAAAACTGCAGAATAACAGTATAGGAATTAGTAGGAGTAGCAAAAACTATTAAAAAATTGACTGAGCAAAGGAGAGGGAGTTACACCACAGGCAAAAATGCCAATAGTGGGACTGGCTCTGATACCATGTCAAACCAGGAGGTAACTCCTCAAATTAGAATATGTATTAGCTGAAGAATGTACATGCATTTATACATGGAGGTGAGGCTATTGGGATTCATCTCCCAATGACTCTTGGCCTTCCTTATTTCCTAATATTAAAATAATATACAATATTACATATGCACACCCAACCCATAGGATTAGGTGTCAACAATTTATTTATTATTTACAAATAAGGGGATTTGACTCAAGTCAAATTCATTTTCCCTCCAACAAATATAATAAAATATTCCATAAAAGTTGGATCTTGATTTGGTTAATAATATTTTAATTATGCACCGATATATAGACTAACTCAATATTTTGCTATAAATAGAAGGGTTTTCCCATTCATTTTTCACCTTTTGTTGCCTAAAGATCACTTTGGATCTCAACTCTTGGTCTAGCTATTGATCCATTATCATAGCCATATTTTTTCCATTTTTGTCTGGGTTTTCTACACCATCAAGAGAGAGGAATTCTAAATCTGAAGTGCTGAGGACTTACAAGAACCCATCCCATTGAGGAGAACAGGGAACATCCTCTTGTGTTTTCCTCCCAAGTGCCATTAATAAAAATTTCATTGAATATATTCTTGTCTTGTCTATTGGATTTATGGAGTAAATCTTATTTTTCTATTGTTTAATGTCTTCTAATGCGTAGATCTAGATTTTTGTAGCATTTGTCTTGATCATCTAACTGCAGATCTGAAGATATTAGCAGTCATTTCTATTGTTAGGGCTGTTTGTTATGTGCAGCTAAAGTGGTATTTTTTCGTACACCTCGAATCAAGATTCATACTAACAGAACTCATTGTTGGAAATTACATCCTAAATTGAGGCCAAAGAAACCCAATAACAAAGGGAAACAGAAAATTGTTGCTACAACTCAACATGATTTATGATCTGATTCAGGGGATGAATCTAAAATTACAGCCATGGGATTGAATAACATGAAGGGAAAATAAATTGAAACTAAACCCAGTACCAATACATCAAACTGTCACATCAACACTCCAAATGAAGAAGAAAGAATAGAATTGTTTCATGTGAGGGTCATATCCAAGCATACCAATATTGACACACTGTTTGACAATGGGTCACAAGAAAACTTAATCTCTGAAGATTTGTTCAAGAAACTTAACCTTGAGACCATACCACATCCAAAACCATATCCATTGGGTTGGATTTGTAAGGATGAAAATCTACAGGTTTCAAAGAAATGTATATTGAGGTTTGCAATCACTGCAAGCTTTGTTGACACAGTTGAATTAGATGTGGTTCCGCTTGACATAACTGGTATTGCATTAAGGAGTCCTTACATGCATGACAGGAAAGAAATATCCTATCGCCATGAGAACAAGTATCATTTATTCAAAGATGGCAAGGAGTTCATTGTTAGAGCATATCGCAAGAAGACAAACATTGTTATGGTAAATATTGGACAAGTAAAGAGACTGGTAAATTCAAGTAAGAATTTGTTTTCCTAATGATTAAGCCTAAAGTTGATATTAATCATGAATATTTTGAAGGATGTGATTCTAATTTGAAATCAGATTTATATGATGTGGTTAATGGACATCATGAGATGTTTCAGGAGCCTACACGATTGCCTCCAAAAAGAGAAATTCAACATGAGATTCAATTGCAGCAAGATTGTCCTCTTCCAAATATCGGTATGTATCGCATGTCAATAATGGAGAATGCTGAAATAAAGAGGAAAATCAAAGAGTTGTTGGATAAAGGAATCATAAGGCCAAGCACCTCGCCATGTGGTTCACCCATAGTATTGATACCAAAGAAAGATGGGACTTGGCACATGTGTGTAGATTTTTTAGCTTTGAACAAGATTACGGTAAAAAATCGTTACCCACTCCCAAGAATAGATGATTTTCTTGATCAGCTAAAAGAAGAAAATTTTTTCACTAAATTAGATTATGAAGTGGATATCATCAAGTAAGAATTGCAGAAAATGATATATGGAAAACCGCATTCAAAACCAAACAATGACTCTTTGAGTAGCTAGTTACGCCTTTTGGTTTGTGTAATGCACCGGCAACTTTCATGTGAGTTATGGATAGTGTTTTGCGTCCATTCCTTGATGACTTTGTGATTGTGTACTTAGATGACATTTTAATTTTCAGCAAAACAAGAGAAGATCATGTCTTGCATGTGAATAGAGTGCTTGATATTTTGAAGAAAGAAAATTTGTTTCTTAAGATGTCAAAGTATGAGTTTGGAAATACTTCTTTGGTCTATTTGGGACATATTGTAAGAGGAGGAGAATTGAGGATTGATCCTCCAAAAGTGGAGGCCATTGTGAATTGGCCCACACCCAAAACAGTAACCGAGGTAAGAAGTTTCTTAGGTGCAACTCAATATTAGAGGAATTTTATTGCTAACTTTTCTTCCATCGTAGCTCCTATGCATGCAGTGACAAGTGTGAAGAAAGGCTTCCAATGGGGAGGCAAGGAACAGCAAGCTTTCAAAGCTTTAAAAGACAAGATCAGTTCAGCTCCAGTTCTTGCATTACCAAATTTGAGACAGTCATTTGAGATACAAACTAATGCTAGTGATTATGCCATGGGCGTAGTATTTTTGCAGCATGGTAAGCCTATCGCTTTTCATTCTGAAACTTTTAATGGTATTGTGACTAATTGTTAATTTTGGACAACTAGGTCCAAACTCCATGCTGTGATACTCAGATGAAGATGCCAATATTTTTATTGGACTCCTCTTTCGGAGAGGTGCAAGATCGATCTAAAGATCATCTTGATCCGATGAGAAGAACATTTATTTTGAATTTATTCAAAATATGTGTAGTTCGACCTGAAGGTTTTGTGCCCCAGCATTAGTGTCACACACCCACATTGATGGGTATATATTGGTCAACATTGGAGGACATTTTCACTCATCTCATCCTCACACATTTCTCTCTCCTCATCTGATTGGCTCAATCACCTTGGAGGCTCTTCTCTTCACACGTGAGAAATTTCAGCAAGTAACACATTTCTGTTTTCGACCTAGGGTTTCTGCAGCAATGTTGACTAGTGTTGACTTTGGTCAACACAAGGTCAAACGGACTTTAAACTCTCCCAAAATTTCGATTTTCCAAATCTTCATTTTTTGGCACTATTCCCGAGGCTAGACGTTGACTTTGACTTGGCTGCGTTGACCTAGCTGCCGATGTTGTTTGCGTTGACCGTTGACTTTTGGATTGACTGTTTTGGCTATTCTAAAGGGTTGTGTGACACTTCTGGTTGGTTGACCATATTGAGACTTTGCTGGTTGAATTATCCTATTGACCGCCATAACGCACCAACAAACTTATATATTTTGGCTTGTCTTTTGTCAACCTACTGGTATGTTCTATCAGCGTTTTACTTTATTGTTTATGTGATTGCTGACTGATATTGGGATAAAAAGTAAAGCTGCATCAAGCATAGAACATCTACAAAAATTTACATGGTATCGGCGCTGAGGTGAAGACAAAGCCCTAGTTTGTAGCAATCACTGAAGAAGAGCATGGGTTCCTCTAACTACCATGGCTTTAAGGCTAATGACAAATTGATTGGGAAGGATGACTTCCATGCCTGGAAGAGGACATTGGATCTTATGTTGGAAGACCAAGATGTCATGGACTATGTGCAGGGTAAAATCCAAGAGCCTCCATCCACTATAACTGTTGCTGCCAAAACAAAGTACAATAAGGGCGAAATCAAAGCAAAGCTAATGATAAGGGACTCTATTCATAAGAGTCTGGTTGCCTACATCTTTGAGATGGGCACATCCAAGGAGATGTATGATAAGTTGGTCAACATGTTCAAGGCCAACAGTGCGAATCAAGTCCTATTCTTCAAGAATCAATTGAAGAATCTGAAGAAAGGCAGGGATGAGTCTGTTCAATCATATTTTTTGAAGCTGACCGAAATCAGGAATAATTTGTTGCCTATTGGAGAGACAATAGTTGATCGAGAGATCGTTCTCACCGCACTTGGAGGTATCTCATCCAAATGGCATGCATTCAACACTAACATTCTCAATAACAATGTGATACCTGATTTTGACGGAGTACTATCGATATGCATACAAGAAGAGACAAGGATGAAGGAATATGAGTGAAGAAAATGATGCCTTCGCTGCTCATACTAAGAAGAAGAACTTTGGTGGTCCAGGGAACAAAGGAAGAGCAGGGGCCCAAGGAAATAAGGGCAAGTGTTACACTTGTCACAAGCCAAGTCACTATGCTAGAGAATGCCCTTTCAAGAAGGATTCTCCTAATGATGATGACAACAACACCAACCAGAGGAATGGCAATCAAAGGAACAATAGTTTCAAGGGGAAGAGAAAGGCTTCCTCCGGTGGAAATGGTCAACCTTTCAAAAGGTCAAGAAATTATAGGTATGAGGAATCAAATGTTGTTGATAAAATAAATGAATTCATTCTTCTATATGCCCTCTCTGTTGCATCTCCACCCGACACTATGGATGTTTGGTTAATAGATAGTGGTGCCTCAAGGCACATCACTGGGTTCAAGGAAGCACTTTCTGATGTGGTTGAGAAGGATACTAATCTAGAAATTATCCTTGGAGATAATGCCACATATCCCGTGAAAGGGACAGGGACTATAACCCTCCACTTGTCTCAAGGACAAGTCCTCTGCTTGCAGGATGTACTCTATATACCTGATTTGAAGAACCTTGTGTCTATATCAACCATGGAAGACAAAGGTTTCAATGTGGCATTCATTCATGGGAAGGTGCGCATCTGGAAGAAGCGTTTCAAGGAAGCTATCATGATTGGGTTTAGAGTTGATACACTCTACCAGGTTGGAGGAAGTCCACTGGGAGCGATGACGTGTGATACTATCCGACAGATTGAACTATGGCACCGGAGGTTTGGACACCTTCACTATAAAGCCCTTCCCGAAGCAAGGAAGGTGGTAACGGGGATGTCTGAGTTCACAAATAATCATGAAGGTGTATGTCAGGGTTGTGCCGAAGGAAAGCATACAAGGGGACCTTTCCCCTCAAGTGTCACAAAGACATCTGATGCCTTGCAATTGATCCATTTTTATCTATCGGGTATGCTGCCCATGACATCCTTGGGAGGATGTTCTTATTATATGACATTCATAGATGACTTCTCTCGCAAAAACTGGATATACTTCTTGAAAAAGAAGGATGAGGCTTTCATGTGGTTCCATACCTTTAAAGCCTTGGTGGAAAATCTGACAGGGAAGAAGATCAAGATATTAAGGACCGATAATGGCACTGAATATGAGACGAACGAGTACAAGAAATTTTGCAAAGAAGCTAGCATCAAGAGGGAGACCACAACTGTCTATACTCCTGAGCATAATGGCGTTGTTGAACGAAAGAATAGGACCATTGTGGAAGCAACCCGTGCCATGCTATGTGATCAAGGTCTACCGAAATTTATGTGGGGTGAAGTTGTGAACACTGTTGTGTATAAAACCGATGCCCGCATTCCGCTTTGGACTCCAAAACTCCCGAAGAGGTTTTCTCTCGTAAGAAACTTGACGTCTCACATTTTAGAGTTTTTGGATGTCCTGTTTATTTTCATGTGTTCAAGGAGAAGAGGAGCAAGTTGGATGCTTCTAGGAAGAAGGGAATGTTTTTGGGCTACAGCGAAACTTCGAAGGCCTATAGAGTCTATGTGCCTGGTCAAAGGGAAGTGGAGATATGCCACGATGTCACCTTTGACGAAGATGCTTCCCTGAGGAAAGTAGTCAATCTTCCGAGATATGAAGAAGATCATGAGGCGAGCCCTGGAAATCAAGAAGAACCGAAGGTGAGACGATGTTCGATGTTGAAGGACCGATGGACTCAATTGATTCTTTTCCTTCGTTGAGGAAGAGACCATCATGGCTCAGGGACACTCTCGAGGATGTTGAGGGACATATGGCCCCAAGGGGGACATTCCGTGAAAGCAAAAAGCTGAATAGATACCAAGGGTATCTAGCAGCCATCAGTACTATTGTACAATCTAAGCCTAGATATTTTAAGGAAGTTGTAAAGCATCAAGTCTGAAAGGATGCTATGCATGAAGAGTATGAGTCCATAATGAAGAATGATGTATGGGATGCAGTTCCAAGACCGGAGGACAAAGCAGTTGTCACCTCGAAATGGCTCTACAGGATCAAGCATGGATCTGATGGAAGTGCTAAAAAGTTCAAGGCAAGATTCATTGCCCGTGGCTTCTCTCAAAAAGAAGGCGTAGACTATGATGATATATTTGCACCTGTGGCCCGATATACCACCATCTGTTCTATCATAGCCCTTGCTGCTATGCAAGGATGGAGTCTTCATCAGATGGATGTGAAGACCGCATTTCTGCATGGTACGATAAAGGAAGAGGTGTATGTGGAGCAACCTCTAGGGTTCGAAGTCCACGATCGAGACACCCATGTCTACAGGTTGAAGAAAGCCCTCTATGGGTTGAAGCAAGCACCCAGAGCTTGGTATGAGAGGAAAGATAGCTACCTAATAAAGTTGGTCTTCACTCGTAGTAATGTTGATCCAAACCTTTACTTCAAGGTTGATAGAGAAAAACCTCTCATTCTGGTGCTGTATGTGGATGACCTCTTCCTGATAGGTGTTGACCCTCTCATTCATCAATGCAAGAGGGAGCTCGCCGTGAGTTCGAGATGAAGGACCTAGGACTGATGCACTACTTCCTAGGCCTGGAGGTCTGGCAGAGACCTAGCGAGATTTTCCTTTCTCAAAGAAAATACATTGTGAAGTTTTTGGAAAGATTTGGTATGGTACACTGTAAGTCTGTGTCGACACCGATGGAGCTCAACTTTAAGAAGTTGAGTGGCAGTGCTGCTGAGCCCGTGCTAGCAAATCCCACTGATTATTGTCAAATCGTAGGGGCCCTAATGTTCTTAGTGAACCTCCGTCCGGACGTATGTTTTGCAATGAAAACTTTGAGTCAACATATGGTTGAGCCTCATCACATTCACTGGGTTGGTGCCAAGAATCTGTTGAGATATCTTCGGGGCACGATAAACCATGGGCTGAGATACACTGTCTGGCTCCATGGATATACTGATGTCGATTGGACTGGCAGTGTGGTGGATCGTAAGAGCACATCAGTATGCTGTTTCACACTTGGTTCTGCTTTGATATCATGGATGAGCAGGAAGCAGAGGTTTGTTACATTGCAGCGCGGAGGCCGAATACATTGCAGCGCGTATGGCCTGTTGTGAAGCAGTTTGGTTGCGAAAGCTCTTCAATGAGTTGTTCGGGCATGTGCTAGATACCACCGTGATACTCTATGATAACCAGAGTTGGATTTGGTTGTCCAAGAATCTCGTGTCCCACGATCGATCCAAGCATATTAATATCAGGTACCACTTTATCCGAGATATGGTACAACAAGGCGTCATAAGGCTCGATCATATAGGAACTGATGAGAAGGTCACAGATATTCTCACAAAGCCCTTGGGGAAGGTCAAGTTCTTAACCTTCCATGAGAATCTTGGTATCTTGGAACGACCCTATGCTGAGGATCTTGTTGGACGATGAGCTATGGGATCCTTGGGAGGCTTTGAGGATAGCTTCTCGAAGCTATAAGCAACCACAGGGCTAGGTTTGTTGAACCTTGTTGGTGTGCTTCTGCCCCGCCGTTATGATGATTGAGTTGGTTCACCTCTCATGATCTGTGCCCCGTATGCATCCTACCCATTGAGTCCCGGGCTCATGGGAAGTACCTCGCATTTGGCCAATGAGGTGGGAAAAGCTAGAGACTAGTAGCAAAGACTGATGGACACATTAGAGATTGTTGTACTCTCTATCTAGGATGGCATGGTCCAACCAATTGATCTGGGATCAAGTATAGTGAGATTTTGGACCTCCAACTGACTTCGAGTCAGGTAAACCAACTTCGGGTTGGTATGAGACTCTTTGTGAGTCTTATAGAGGTTTCAGACCTCTGGTCTGAATCTGTTAGCCGGGAATGATGTCTTTGTGACTGACCCACTTCTGTTCTAAAATAAAGAAGCCAGCAAAGCAAGTTAAGGCGGGATGACGCACGATGTTTGGATTGCACAGGTGGATGGAGTTCTCCCTAGTTGAGAGGAGTGTTAATTTTGGACAACTAGGTCCAAACTCAATGTTGCGATGCTCAGATGAAGATGCCAATATTTTTATTGGATTCCTCTTTCCAAGAGTGCAAGATCAATCTAAAGATGTTCTTGATCTGATGAGCAGAACATTTATTTTGAATTTATCCAAAATATGTGCAGGTTGGCCTGAAGGTTTTGTGCCCCAGCAGTTGTGTCACACACCCTCATTGATGGATATATATTGGTCAACGTTGGAGGACATTTTCACTCATCCATCCTCACACATTTCTCTCTCCTCATCTGATTGGTTTGATCACCTTGGAGGCTCTTTTCTTCACACGTGATAAATTTCAGCAAGCAGCACATTTCTGTTTTCAACCTAGGGTTTCTGCAGCAACGTTGACCAGAGTTGACTTTGGTCAACGCAAGGTCAAACAGACCTGAAAAACTCCCAAAATTTCGATTTTCCAAATCTGCATTTTTTTAGCACTATTTTCGAGGCTGGATGTTGACTTTGACTTGGCTACGTTGACCTAGCTACTGCTGCTATTTGAGTTGACCATTGACTGACAACATTGACTTTTGGGTTGACTATTTTGGTTGTCCTAGAGGGTTGTGTGACACTTCTGGTTGGCTGACCATATTGAGACTTTGTTGCTTGAAGCATTTTGTTGACCGTTGTAATGCACCAACACACTTATATATTTTGGCTTGTCTTCTGTCGATCTACTGGTATGTTCTATCAGCATTTTACTTTATTGTTTATGTGATTGTTGATTGATATTGGGATAAAAAGTAAAGTTGCATCAAGCATAGAACATCTACAAAAATTTACACTAATTATCCTACATATGACAAAGAACTATATGTGTTGGTACAATGTGTCAAGAAGTGGAAACACTACTTGATGGGTAAAGAGACTATTGTACATATTGGTCACCAACCATTACAGTACTTGCAATGGGTAAAGACACTATTGTACATACCGATCACCAACCATTACAGTACTTGCAGTCGCAAACAAAATTGCAGCAATCGAGACATTTCAGGTGGACGGGATTTCTTTAACAATTTCACTTGGTTATAAGGTATAAGAAAGATATATTCAATAAAGTTGCAGATATGCTTTCAAGACCAATCATTAGTGCTTCCACTTTACTCAAAAATGATTATGTTGTACATGAGAGTTACATAGAACAATATGCGCATGACATTGATTTTCAAGATGTGTATGTTAGTTTGAGTGAAGGGAATCAAGTTGAAGAGAAATATTATCACATGCATAACAATTTGTTATTTCATTTGGGCAAGCTATGTATTCCACAAGGAGAGAGACTTAGTGTCATGAGAGAAGCTCATTCTTCTCTTATTGTTGGACACTTTGGGGTAAGCAAAACATCACCTTTTGAAGTATGCTTTGAGTATTTGCCAAAATCGCCATTAGACTTCATATTTGGGAAGGATGTTGCAATTGATGGCCATAGTGACATTGATAAGACTCGAAAGTTCATTGAGAAAACTCAGATTATACATCAACAAGTTCAAGAACAGCGTGAGAAAAGTCAAAGCAAATACAAAGAGAGGCATGACAAACATCGGGTTGATCACAAGTTTCAAGAGGGAGATGAGGTATGGTTGCACATTAACAAAGAAAGGATGCAAGGGGAAGGTAAAAAGCTCAAACCCATTCGCTATGGTCATTTCAAGATCATAAAACAAGTTGGTAATAATGCATTCCAACTTGACTTGTCTTCTTACATGCAAATGTATTCAGTTGTTAATGTTGAAAACTTACGTTTGTATGAGCCACCTTTGATCGATGATCAAGGCAGTGATGTTTAGCTACCTTCTATTGAAGTTTCCTCGCCAGAATTTCTGAATGAGCTCAAAGAAGATACAATTCTTGACAGGATGATAAGAGCTTTAAAGAGGGGAAGTGTTGACTACCTCCGAGTTGGGCTCAAGGGCACTAAACCAAGCAAGGAAAAATGGATGGAGGTTGGAAAGGTGAGGGAGTTGTACCTTCATCTACTTAACAAATAATCAAGTCTTTTGGGGTCCAGAATCTTCTCAATGGGGAAGAATGATCAGGAGTTGATCAAGAGTTCATAAATTTCGCTCAAAATTCAAAGTTACAGGATTGAGTTGAAACTAGGATGGTTGCGTAGATCTCGTCTTCTTGATTCTAGCGCAGCGAACGGTTCGAAAAACCAATGTCATATGAAGAAGATATTGCGTTCTAATCAAAATGCCAAACAGGTAAATTTTTGACAGTTTGACTAGGTTTGACTGGGATGCATAGTCAGCAAAGTGAATGGATGTACAGTCAGCAAAAAGGAATATTCCTTTCCGTCGGACTAATCAAAGGTTGACAATGTATGTTTTCTATTGGTTGAATGAATTTGAAGGAGTCAATTAAAGGGCGCCACGTGGCTGGCCCTTAAGCTGCCACGTGTCCCTGAAATGGTGTGGTAAAATTTTGTGAGGGTCTACAGGGCTCGACCCCGAGACCTCCCGTCAAGCACGCATACACTCTACCATCTGCACTACACGTTGGTTCTTAACCTCATAGGTTGTGGTTTATATTTATGTTTTATTAAAATTCATGTTAGGGGTTGGGTTCCGCCAGCGGTTCCCGATATACATGTCACATGGCAACGTTTGTAACCAACCAACTCTGCAGTCAGCGCTAACTAACGGGAGTTCAACCACAATTCAACTCGTTCCACCACAGTTCCGCCTTGGGTTCCGCTAATAACTGTCACAGTAACCACGGGTTTGGGGGTGCATGTGCCTAACCGCAACATTTATTGCCACAGACAGTTTGGCGGGCGCGCCTAAAATGGCGGGATTACCTATTTTAACTCCAATTAAGTGGAGTTCTCCACTTTTAGTGGAGCTTTCCTAGGTGAAACTAGGCAAAAGTGTAGGAGGCCCAATTTTCGACCATTTTGAGTGAATGAAGAGTCATTTTTGACTAATTGAAGCATTCTGGAACCATTGGTGCAGAGAAAACAGCCATTAGAGCACTATAACTACATTTAATAGCAAAATTTTAGGCATAATGAAAGATGAACATGCCATTGGGTGTTGGACCAGCAGATGTAGCCCAAGAGGGGTGAACTGCTTCATCATGCCTGCTGTGTAAATTTCATGTGGTGACTTATTTCTCTGTTTTACATTGTTGTTCACTGTTATTTAAGCTTGTTTTATGCTTCTAATTCACTAAAAATCATCTAAAATTCATGGTCAAAATCCTTAATCCTTATGCACATGTTTTTAAACTGAAAAGACACTTAGCACAACAAAACTAATATAGTCATTTCAGATCACCTACTCCCCAATTTATCAGTGACTACTGAAAGGAGCTCCAACCCTTGGTTATTTACTAGTCACTACTCAAAGGAGCTACAACCCCTGAAATGCAAGCTACAACTTGTCGGCCATGTTGATCCATCCTTCATACTATTTTCAAACTCAAATCAAGAAGATTGTCTTCATAAAACACAATTTTTCTTATCTCTTTAACGCACTTCAATCACTTGTTTCAACACTTCAGCGACCATTAAAACACTTTCAGCAAATTCACTTCATTGATTTCTAACCTCTAATACATACACCAAAAATACTATCATCACCAATATCACTAATGCATTCTCTGCATTTACACACCTTTCAGACACCAAATCTAATGCATTCACACCCTAATGCATCTCTAATTCATCGTTGATGCATAATACAATATGCATATTTTTGCACCAACAACAACCAACTATATTGTTCAATTCTTCTTATAACGAATAAAAGTTGATATTTTTAGCTTTTGACTTTAGTTATGTTCAACTCATAATTTACAGTTAATAGAGGTTTGGATCTCATTAACTCTTGTTAATTCTTCTTAAAGTGGACCAACAATCTTCAGTCTCTGATATGAAAAATTGAGTCAAACTTCTAATTTGCAATTTTGAACTTTAGCTAAGTTCAACTCTTATCTTGTTCTCTTCAAGTCTTTCTCTTGTTATTTGTTGTTCAACCTGTTTAAACATGAGTTATGCATGTGTGCAACTCAAATTACATCTTTGCATGAGGTTCTAAACTCAATCTCTGAGTTAATCTGTTTGTTTCGGGAAATCTGGTAAGTTACAAGTTTTAGATGTGAGTTGATCTATAGTTCCAAACTTAGGTGTTAAATATGGAAAAACTTCAAAATACCCAAATCCTCTGTCGACTTCACCAAGTGCCACTTGACTATGGTTAACCCACTGCCAATTTGGTCAGCACTGCCAAATATAGTTGAATCACCAAATATGATGGACTCTGCCAACATCATCGTCGATCGTTGTTAATGCCATTTAGTTGTGGTTAATACCACTTCTATCATTGGTGAACTATCTAATATGGCATAACACACTAACTCCTCCATTGAAATTTGCTTCTAACCACCAAATAACCTATATGGCTCGACTAGCTCGAGGTCAAGGCGTTTCTCCTCTGTACTGTTTTGCTTGTCCTCCGACCTCCCGAGCATGCAAAGGCCCAACTAGCTATGGACCTAACTTCATGGTCATTTTGGCCCAAGGAAACTTCACCAAACATGTCCACATGGCACAATCTATGAGACTCTGCCAAGTCATCATGTTGCATCATGTTGATGTCATATGGGCCACATGGGATGGTGCCATCTGTCACCCGAATTGCCCACTTGACCACCTGAAACCTCTAAAATGAGTGCCACGTGTTCAGCTTTAGACGTACCACGTGTCCAATGTTGATGTCATCACCACATCACCTGTCACCTATGCATTGAGTAATATATGTCCACCAATCATATCATGCAATGTGTCTGTGTCCTCAGGCCACCTCACCTACCACCAAGTACCATGTCACTGCCACATCACCTAAATACCCCATTGGGCTCTGGAAGGGTGTCAACCCCTATGCAAGTTCATCACCCGATGGAAATCTCAGCCATCCAATCTTGCTCTCCTCTGTCGTTGGATCATATTGGGTAGAGGTTCACGATTAAACCTCTCACTAGTTTGTCGCCCGATGCGATCTACACCATTGAATCGTTCTCTTCTTCGCTATCCAAATTTGTCGTGTGCATGACCGTTGATTAACTTCCACAAGGTTTGGTGCCCGACCACCATTGATTTTCCCGGGATCAACCACTGTGATTGATGCGAAGCACCCCTACTTGTAATTTGTCATTTTGTGAAACCCTGACAAAGTTTACACTGCCATATCTTTTGATCCTGGGGGTCTTTTCTGACTTCAATATACGGTTAGAAATCTCTCTTCAAAGCCTATCGATCTGAGCAATTTCCAATCTCATCTAGAATAATCGCCTGTGCCAAAATTTGATATGAATATGTTGCTCCATAAACTCTTGTTTTACCACTCTGCCTGCACACAACTTATCTTTGCTAATCCATGACTTTCTTTGACATCAATAAAAAATACTTCTAACAATCTCAATGAGCTTTGTCATCCAATGACAACACCTTTGACATCAATGACAACACTTTCTAACAAATTGATTCATCTTCCCTTTGGCATTTTTATAAATATTTAAGGCTCTTTCTAATTGAGCAACAAAAGAAAAAGAATAAACCAATGCTTTGTTACCAATTTATAGTGTGCCTATATCTAAATTGCACTAACAATGCAACTATAAGAAGAATCTGTAACTAATCACAAAAGATATGATATTAATAAAGCTTGAATAATATAAAAGCACAAACAAAACATAATAGTTGGAACTTGGGGGCACTTGCATACCCATTAGCAGATTGCACTTACAAACATGAAATATATGGAGGAAGACTTCTCTAATGAAAATTGTTGATTGTGTGAGTAAAATGACAAGAGTTACAAATGAGGAGGAAAAATTCGTATTTATATCAAAAAGAGGTAGAAATCTAACTTACAATTAAAGTGATTAATAAAAGTACTAAGGCCATTATTACATTAAAATGGATATTTACAAATATTATATATATATATATAACTATAAAACCTAAAACTAATACATTAATAAAAAAAATTATAAGTTTTATTGCATAATAAAGATGTCAGTACATATAAAACAATAAGAAAATCCCTACGATGCTTAGGGTTCTCTCAACTACCCTACAATCACATGTTGGACACATATTACTATCACGCAGCATAAAATGTACACTCCCCATAATTGAGAAACACATCTCTCTACAAATTTAAAAATGTACACTCCCATAATTGACTAACAGACCTCTCTACAAATCACAGAATAAAATGTACACTCCCCATAATTGAGAAGCACACCTCTCTACAAATTTAAAAATGTAGACTCTCTTAATTGACTAACACACCTCTCTACAAATTTATTTGTATGTTGACCTTATTCTAACATTTGGAAATGTTGGTAATAGGTAAATATTTTTTGTCAAGGGGGTGATCTCTACGGTGTTTGACAAGTCTTTTCCATTTAGTGTTCCTCTAAAACCCAAACCACAAACGGATATCTCATATGACTGTTAACTGCAAGACCTTTTGAAGGATAGTACTTAGAATTGGTGCTTCTCACAACCACTGATAGAATCCCCATAAATTGTCAGCTGCAAATAACCACCTTGATCTTGGGAAGTACCATATCTATTTCTCATAAAATAAAGCATATCCATAAAATTCAAGGACCGGCAAGCCCATATACGAGGTTGGAATGAAACTAGACTTATAATGTCCAGTACTTCGTTAGCAAAGTTTATTAACTCGTTTTTTAAAAGTTAAATATGGTGCATGTGACAGTATTAAAATGGTATCTGGTAAAAGCTTTGCCACTAGACCAAACCTGCTTTGTAAAACTTCTTCCTACAGTTTGGTAAATCACGGTGAGTTTAGTAAAAAGTGTCATAAGTTTGCATGCCAAGAAATCCTGTTAAAAGTAGTAAAACTAAATTCAACTCAACCGTGTTTTTTAATCCTTCCTTGAAGTAGCTAATAGACCACTTTCATTTTAACAGGATGAGATCAAAAACCACACTAAATCTTCTCTTAAATAAAACTGCTTGAGGAAAGTGGCCACCAAGCCATTTCATATTGCAGTTTATCGCAGATAAAGTTTAATTAACTGGGAAAATAGGTTGAATTGGGATTTTTTGAAAATAAGGCAGCAGGTACTTTAAGTCCACACAATTTTATTAAAATTGTCCATGGGCCATGCTTAACATCAATCTTAACAAGATGAGTGCAAATATACTTTATCTTATCTTAATTAATAATGCCCGTGTTAAATCACCCTTACTAACAAATATATGATCGTGCAAAACAGCCCCAGGGCTATGAAAACATATATGGGAAGGTTCATGCACTCAGTTTTCGATCCCCATGTCTAATTGCAAAACCTGTGTTGCAAAATATGTCTAAGATTTTCTTGATACAGAAAGCAGGCATAATTATGTTTTCTCATTGGCCACCACTTTTGAACACGATAAATAAGGTACTGAGACGGCAGAAGATTCTGTTCTGCAGCAATTTAATTGAGATTCATGAACACAATTTTATTTCCTGAGTCCTTACAGACTATACAAGGACAATGCTCATCAATGTTCCAATCAAATGAGATAATGAGCATGAAATGTAAAATTTTACTAATTGTATTGTCAAATAAAGAATACTTATGCTGTAATTTGTTTTCATTTTCATCATGAAAAATATGCAAGACACCAGGGAAAAAGGATGGATCCAACTATATATGAGCATCATGAACAACTCCCCACCTCCAGCAATGGCAATTACAAGGCATCTGTCTTCGCACTGGGCTGGTAGTTCAAACCAGATTGGCTATCACTAAAATCCGATGTCCTGGATCTTTCTCTTCTTCTATTTGATACAACGTACTGTCCAGACTCCAAACAATGTAATTCCACTCATCGAGCAATGTGATTCCACCCTTCAGTGGTATCAATGTATAAATAAATATTCGCTTTAAGATGAAATAACATACTTTGAAAAAAGATTTTGATCTTTCTCCTCACAGCTTAGTTGCAGAGCATTCTCTCCTGTATGAAACAAACTGTGGGTCATTTCCCTGAAGCTCATGTGACTAAAAGAAAATCAATGATTCTGAGGCTTTCTCCAATACACAGGCTTAGCTTTCATGCATGTTCAAGCTTCGATGCCTCTCACATATACAACCTGGCAGGGGGTTAGCATAGAAGTTTTCCTCCAATTTTGGGAAATCCCCAGATTCTCTTGGATAAGGAGCTCCTTGTCGGTCAGCGTGCAGCCTTTTCACTTTGGATACAAATTTCTTCCATGAAATCTGACCTTGATCCAAGTTATCTATCAGTTTCACTAGATTTTGCCTGTAATACAGCCCAATTAGTATAGCTGCGTCTGAAGCATAACAAATTTACAAGCATTGTAACGAAATTGATCTTTCAGAATATTAATTGGTACCTGTCTGGATTGATAGTTTTCCTGAAACCTTCAAATCGCCTATGCCCTTGCACTGCTTTTGCCATGTTCCCATCATAAGTATAAACAAAAACATCACTTTCTAGGGCTACAATATAATCCAATGCGGCAAGCCTGTTCTGATAGTTTTCAAAAGTCTCTAACTCCTCTTCTGTAGCTAGAGTTGAATGAGTAAATATATTTTCAAATTCATCATACAGAGCTTTCATGCTGCCATTTCCGTAAGTTTCCCCTGCTACAATGTAAATGTTTGTTGTGGATGGAAAACCTAAGGCTTTCAAAAGAAGTGCAGTCTCACGGGGAGTCATAGGACAACCTCCTTGCCTCCTTTTCTCCTCACCATCAATATCTTTCTCCTTCCAGTGATTGACATCATATCTCATTTTCTGTAGTTCTTCTGCTTCATTTGACGTCAAGTTATGTGCACAGCCAGTGAATGACAACATGTCCTTCTCATATCTACACTATTTCCAGAAGCAAGGAAGCAAACTAGCAAATCAATACATGGAATATGATGTGCACAGACATCCATATTTACACCTACTGCATTACAACAGGTTGAAAACATGTCTGGTGAACTATATAAGTATTACTGATCCATTTTTTAGTATACATTGCATCATTAAGTCGTGTACCCTACCTTAAATGAAGGGCAATGTAAGGATTTCCATCCTTCCGCATCCTGGCCACCAAAGTATTCCCAAGTTCTTCAATGGATGTTGTATATCTCAAGGCATGATAATTTGCACGACACCTCAGCTTTTGAATGGAACTAGGAAGACCATTATTTGCAAGTCGAGAATCTGTATGAGTGAAGTATAGGACCTTGTGGTGCTTCAGCAAGGGAAGTACCTCTGTCTTGTAATAAGAGGTCTGCATTTATAGATGTCACAATAAGAAAGCATAACGATTAATTACAGCCACTTTTATTAGTAATAAAAAACATTTTTGTGAATGGCCTGACCTTTGACCAGGATACGGGAGTTTTTTTGAAAGGTTCAACTTTTGCATACAAAGGTGGTAAGGACTCCACTATGTTGATGTCATCTTTCAAAGTGTCAATAAAGTGGTGCCAATCAAAAAGATCCTTGAAGCCACTGCAGAAAATATGGACTTATGAACCCAGAAAATTTCAAAAAAATTCAAGGACTTCCATGGCTGAAGGACAAAATTTTTAGGATTAATATACCTTGGATCGCTCCAAAAAGAAGAGTGGTCCAAAGAAGGAAGGACGAGAGTTGCATTTATGATTCGTGCAACAGCAACCATGTCACATATCTGCATAGTAGAATGGAAAAACATAAATGGAACTCTTGGTTCTCAAGAAATCATTTGAAACGAAATTGAAATTAGGACCTAGGTTCATAACCTCATATCTTATGGTCTTTGTAAATTTCACAGACAAATCCTTGTAGAAATTTTTAAACGAGTAGCCAGTCCAAACATTAATAGCAATGACAAAACATACCCCAGTTCGCATTTGATTCAAGCCACCATTCGCATTGACCAGAAGGTATCCATTTGTACCCAACCCAGGCCCTGCAAATAAGAAACAAAATAATAATTGTATAAATCAACATTACAATGTAAACATAATATTTTGGTTTGACAGGGTTTGGTACAAAGCTATGATCTGGAAGCAATGTCAATAGAAACTTACTTTTAGAACTTTTGGAGTGATCGATGCACTGCTCAAAGCTGTCACTTTTTGGTTTCAACCAGAGAGCTGAATTCTGAAAGGTTGCAAAAAAAAACAAATAAATATTAAGTTTGAAATTGCATGGAAAAGCTAGCCTCACAGATAGTTGACATTGGCAAATCATCTGCCCTTCACCAACCACAGCACATGACCAAGGGTTGCTACTCAGACAGTATAAATTTCTTGAATGTTCATGTTAAGCACTTTCCAACTTGTTTGAATTAGTACCATTGCCGATATTAAGCATGAGTGAACCCATTTTAACTGCAAAGAAACTAACTTTTCTTAATGTTGTTCCACAGCCCCTTTACCATCTTTTGTGTTGCATTTTAAGCACAAACACAGGATCTAAGTGTGAAAAGATACTAAACTAGCTACTGCAAAACAAGAGAGAAGAGAGAATAAACTGCTGAGAAAATTGACTTGGTAACCAAGGAGATAATTTGAATATTCATGAAACTCTGATCTTATATTATTGTTCAACATGAATACAATAACTAGCCTCTCTAGGAAAGAAAAGAAATTCGAACTAAGTTGGGGTTCCCTTGTGCATGCACTCAGTAAACTAGTTGGCATTCCTCAAATAGCTAGTAAGTCAAAATTGGAGTGAAAGACCCTAAATTTAAAAAAAAAAAATTATGGTAGGGCTAACTAAAAGTAAGTGGAGTTAAGCCCACAAGGGGTAGCTCAATTGACAATTTCCAGGTTATGAAGTATTATGTAAACCTTGAGATTCAAGGTTCAAACCCCTCGTGGGTCAAGCCAACAAAAAAAAAGTGGAGATAAAAATCAGTTAGAACTGATGCAATGCTTCATGGGGACATGTCCCCTAGGTTGGGGGTGTGTTCCCCACGTTTCCCACACTCTTGGGACAGGGGGACACCTAGAGAAATCTTTCCCCACATCCCCCTTCTAGGGAAACTCAAAGAAATGTAGGGGGGACATTTCCCCAATGTGGTGGATGCATTTCCCCAAAAGGGGGTGCTTGTGAGCATCTCTCCTCAAAAAGGGTTGGGTGCCCCCCTTAATTTTGCTTGAAAGCAATAATTTATGAGTGGAGAAGCCTAATATTCAACCCTAGTGCCCTACTAATGCTATTTAGTTAATGGTAAAGTTAAATTCTTAAAGGAAAAGGAACATCCTTTTACTTAAATTTTTAAAATTACCATTAATTGACTCAAGATGTTTGAGAGTGGTTCTGACCTCATTGGATTTCATATGGAGAAAGTAGAATTTTAGATCCCACTCAAAATACAAAAGACTTAACAGTTTTGGAGATTTTAGAATGGGGGTTATTGCAACGTTTCCATAGGATTCTATCATGTATGAGGGTACGGAACTAGCATTTAATCAAGTGCATTGAGCCCTTTATGTACCTCGATGTTGATGGCACTAATTATTGAACTCCTTTGTCATGCCCCTAATACAATTGTACCCATTCCTTATACAAAATCTTGACTTTACATGTTAAGCTTTTTCTATCATATTTTAATCCTTAGAGGGTGATATTAATGATGAGTATCCCAATATACGCAATGAATTTGATAATATGTAGGCATTTGTTGTAGCATGCATTTTTTTGGACTACTGAGACCATCTAGAACCTCTTTGTTGATGTATTTTTGGTTCAAATATGGATTACACTCCGTGCTATTTTGGTTATATGCACCCTTGCTATCTACAGGTGTGTGTGTGTATGTGTGTGTGTGAAAAACTTTACATTTTTGTGTATAATGGCATGGATTCATAAGGATGCACATTAATATTTACGGTTTTTTTTTTCAAAATTTGAATAGTTATGTATCTTTTTGGTCAACCAGTTTTTTGGTCCAATTTCTTTTTCAATTCTCAATTTTGGGGCCGACCAGTTTGATCACTACTCCAAATCTAATAACATTGGTTCATTGTCCATTGTTCATTTTTAGTTTCAACTTTTGAGTCTTGACTCTAGGTACTGATGACCTTAGACCAAGTCTTTGACTTGTCACTTTTTGCTAATTTTGTGTTTGAGTAGTTTCAATTTGCTATTCTAGTCTTTAGACTTTAGTATCGACTAATTGCTTAGAATTAATCAAATTATAGAATAACAAAAGAACGAATTTAAATTAATGTATTTCATTATTGAAGTTGAATTTGAATTTACCCCCAATGGGGGTGAACCTAAGTCACCTGATACGGGGATACGGGGATACGGGGATTCGATGAATCGGATTCGGGTACGGTGACCCCCGGAACAGGATACTTCTGGGATACGATACATTATATATTATTTTATTAAAAAAATATATATATTAATATATTAAAAATTAGATATTTTTTGCACAAATTCATACAAAATTCATTGATTCAAACATAGATACTCATGAGTCATACATGATCATTGATCATTGATACATTGATACACCATACATGATACAATTGTCAAATTTACTCAGAAAGACAAGATTGAAGATAGTAAGATACTGTAGTTTTCTCATTAAGTCATCAGAATCAAAATGTGTTACATAAGTACACTGCCAATGGCAAATAGAAATAGAAAATACAAAAAAAACTATAGTCTACAAGACCACAAGCCTGAAGCCTCAATGAGTCAGAGTCATCAATCCTCATCATCATAATCAGCATCACTGTCCTCATCCTGATCATCATGCTCACCACTGCTCTCCTCTGGCTCTGATGCATCCTCCTCCTCTATCATCTCTGCATCTGCTAGTGTGGAGGATGACGCCTCTACTCCATCATCAAATGTGACAGGCTCTAGCACTGGCGTATTGAGATCCAAGTTGGCCAATGCCAACTCAACACTGTTGTCCAAACCCATATCATCAGGAAAGACATCCCACATCTTTGTCTTTCCCTTCAACCAATCCTCCCTCTACCTATAGATGAGACGGAGGTTGGTGTGCACATACACCATTGTCTCTGCCCTGGACTGCTCAAGCCTGCTCTTCTTCACACTATAAAAATTCCCATATGTGCTCCAATTCCTCTCGCAACAAGAGGATGAAGTCACCTGAGAGAGGAGCCTCATGGCTAACTGTTGTAGAGGAGGGCTTGTTGCCCCATGAATTGCCCACCAAGAATAGGGCTTCTTAGCCCCCCTGTCTCGAATCACATCATAGCCTACAAATCGCCCAGTGCCAGTGGAAAAATCTGCAAAGGCATCCTCCACCTCATCAAGGGATGCCCTATCCTGAAAAATCCTCCTCAATGCATCTTTCCTCCCCTGTGAGATTTCACCATCCATGTGAGGAGGGAATCTGCGAGAAGGTCCACCATTCAGCCACTCATGGCTGTAGTATTTTGGGTTCAAGGAGTGAGCCAAACAATGTAAAGGTGTGCAATTCTTGTCCCATCTGCTGACAAGAATATCCTATATGACAGTGAAGAAGACTTCAGGTGATGTCTCATACTCTGGGCACTGACTCTGTAAAACAATGGTTCTCACAGACTTAATCATGGAATCCCATCCCTCATAAACCTCTCCTAGGATGGGTTGGTCTGTATCTGCAAATTGGAGCAAGGAAATGATAGGCTCCATGATCTGAATAATTAGATCTACCTTCTCCACCATATATCATCCAACACTGTGTCCTTCACCTTCTTTGAGGCTGCTTGATCTGTCTTTCTCCAAAAAGACCAAAACTCTAAAATAACCATGGACCCAAGAGCGGTCTTGACCTCCCTCAACCTCTTCAACATGATGAATGAAGAGGCAAACCGTGTATCTGCAATCTTCAACAATGATAGATTGTTGTACTCCTTGTAGATAGTGAGGGCATTTGTATGGTTTTGTACAAAGTTGTGGATATGTCGTGCATCCTCAATAATGGCTCCAATCCAAAGCACATCAGAAGCAATAAATTTCAATGCCAAGTTCAATGAATGGACAATGCAAGGTGTCCAAAATACTTGTGGATATTTTGCTTCCACAATCATGCCAGTGGCCTTGCAAACAGGTGCATTATCTGTAATGATTTGCACACAACAATCCACACCTACACTTTCAATAACTTTGAGAAATAACTTCACCCATATATTGTGCATCCTTGTACTGTCCAAGTGCATCCACTGATTTCAAGAACACTGGACCATTCAAGGATGACACCATGAAGTTAATGAGTGGGTGGTGTGCTGGATTTGTCCATCCATCAGAAACAATGCTAATCCTAGATGTTGGCCATGCTGATTTAATAGGCTCAAGCATTTTGTCCACCTCTTTCTTTGCCTTTGTCAATAATGTGGTTCTGAGCTTCTCTGACCCAGGAGGCACATACCCTGATGGAGCCCCACGACTAAGAGCTCGACACATCTCAATAAATAGAGGTGACTGTGCAACATTAAAGGATATGAAGTTCTGATAGAAAAAAAATGCAATGGTGAGATCAAGCTCTTCCCTCTTCTCTTTTTGGAAAATATTGTCCATTGGACCAACTGCAGTTGCCTTTCTCTTTGCTGATTCTCCCCTACTAAAAGTCTCAAAAGGGAACTTGTTGCTACTTTTCCTTAAGAATGGAAGGGGGTCATCATTCTTGTTTTTTTTTTATTTTGCTGCCACATTTGCCTCACCAATACCCTGCTCTTTCTCCAATTCCTTCCTCTTTGGCGATTCAATTGTTGTACAACATTTAATGCCACAACCTGGAATACCCAACAAATGAGCTTTCACACGGAAATATGTGCAAGTGAAATGGCCATTACAAAAATTGCATTTCCATGAACAATTTCCTCCTCTCTTTTTTCCTGCCCCTCCCTCTCTTGTCACATATTTCCACAATGGGTATTTGGGGTCAACAATTTGTTTTCCCTGCACATTTGAAGATGCTGTTGCAGCCCCACTGCCAATGGATGGAATACTTGCAGACCCTGATGAAAGAGGGATAGGAGGGGCATCTCCAATGGGGACATTCTTCCCCTTTCTTTGCCCCTGTCTTGTTGCCTTTGATTGAGCCATGAATACTGTAAAAAATAAACAAAAATAACCAAATATATAAAACATATGCACATGCAAACACTAACAGCAAACTAAATGCAAAATATAGAGGGACAATGCACTTATCGGATGCTCGAATCTCTTCGAAAGAACTCCCTTTCTCCTTGCTCACACTAGCTCTCCTTCTCACTTCACAAAATGAAATGGGTGAGAAAGAATGAGGAAAAACCTCACTTTATAGAAAAAACAGCGCCTTTTTTCTAACCCGCGGGTCCGGCCGTATCCGGTTCACCGAGTGCAGCGTATCCGAACGGGGTACGGTCGAGATATGTCGTACCCGGTGAATTGGGGCTGAATCCGGTACGAATTTGTACCCGATACGGGGATTCGCGATTCGTTGCCCCTTTTGGACGAATCTGGTTACTTAGGGGTGAACAAACAATTGGCAACACGATCTCGAGGTCCACCCCACGAGGCACGTGGTAGGTAAACTGATGAGCATGGCATACAAGTTAATGTGATGGGATGGGGGTAGTTTGAACCATCCAGACTCACATGTGTTGGATTTAAGTAGGACCAGTGTAAACGAAACAGTTGTTGCTTCTTGGGCGATGAATCTGGGTTGCAGGGTGGTGAATTTGAGCAATGTTGGCCAAGCGAGCTCGCCAGGGTCATGAGACAGCTAGTGTTTCGCAGAGGGGTCGAGTAGTGCCATAGTGGCTTTTCAGGAGGGACGTTCTATCTTCACTGGGGATTCTGGCATGAAGGGTTGCAGCACTTGCATCCGTCAAGGTAAGTCTGGCGCTGTGTGGGGGAACCTTGGTTGTCACAGGTGTCGGGATGCTCCAGACCGTTGGGAACCCGGTGTTCTTTAGGTAATTTGGCTACTTTTGGCTTTGGTCTCTTTCTGAAAGTTTGATTCCAAGGGTGGTTGGTTTAGTGTCATTTTTGGTTGTCCTGTTGAGTGAATGGTCTGGGCCATGGGTAAGTTCTCGGGTAGGTATTTCTACTAGTCATAATTCTATCGAGGGTTGTCAGACACTGTGGTGGATTTCGCTACTTCCAAGCACCACCAAAGGAAACCGCCAAGCTTGTTGTAGAGCTAGTCGTCGTCTGGCCATCACAATTTTTGTCAGTTTTAACCTGCTTTTGTCCAATGTGGTGTTGGGTTTGTTTTCTAATGGCCTCGTTCTGAGAATTGTCATCTGCCTTCTCCAGTTCTAGTTGTGGGTTGCTGGTGGGAGTGAGTCGGCCTGGGGATTTGAGAGGGTGTGGGTAGGGAATACTTTGTGTGAGCCCTGGTGTGGCCTTGGTAGTGGGGGCACTGCGTTGTGGTTGTGGTAGGATCTTGGTTTTTTTGGGTGTGTCATGGCAAGTAATGTTGAGATTTTGTGGTGTTAGGGTAGCTTCGGATGTGCTCTAGCTCCCAAACTTTGTGGAGGGACTAGAGTACATGAAATCTCCAAGATCCAGAAAGGGATTTGAGAAATTCTGTCCAGTTTGAGAGAAAATTAATTAATTAATATTTTTAATTCAGGACCCTAAGTCTAACTTAGGAAAATTAAAATAATAAAAATAATTAATTTTAACATGTGATGGAAATGACTTAAATCACACAAATCAAACTTTCTTTTAATCTTAGCCGTCGAATCAAGATTAGATCACGGTCGTTGGTTTCCCAACGAGAAAAGTATAAAGGAAAGGCTTGGGGTCAGTTCGAGAACACACACACGGAGGCAAAGCACTGAGACTATGTTGGAATTCTAGGGCGTGGTTTGCTAAGAATTTCCAGAAGTGTTTCAGCTGCAGTGAAGGGTAGTATTGGCTAAGGGGATGATCTAATCCCAGAGCCAAGAGTCAGCAAGAGGCAGAGAAGCAGCAGTCAGAGCAGCACAGAGGGAGCAACAGCTACACAGCGATTGCGCAGCGCAGAGGCAGCAGGAGGCCATCAGGTCTTATGCAGGCCAAGCAGAGGCAGCGCAGGGACTTCATCACCCAATCTAGGGTTATGCGGGCCTCTCCTAAGCAGTGCAGGGGCACCAACAGGCTAGCAAAGTTGACACAGAGGACTTCAGAGCAGCACTAGGGTTTCTGCAGACAGAAAAGGGCTAAGTTTTGTAAATCCCGTTTGAGAGTGTGAATCAGTCCAGTTTTTCGTCTCTGAAACTGAGGTATTGCTACAGATTTTTGTTTTCTCTATCGGGTTAACCAGTAAGGTGCCCAGATTTGTTGTACTTGGAATCTACTTAATAATATAAACCCTCCAGTAGCCAGAAGACTGGTTTTCCTGCATTAGGATTTTCCGTGGACAGTTTTCCAGAAAATCTTGTGTGTCACTTTGTCTATGTGCATGTATTCAGTTTAGATTTGTAGTTGTGAAGAACTGTTAATGTGTTTACTTCGATGTTAATGCAGAAATTTCAAATTAATAACTTGATTAAGTAGGAGAAGTATAACCAAATTTAATAGTAGGGTTTCTGCATAAGTAATATTCAGAAATTTTCACATGGTATCAGAGCGATTGTAGATCTAGTTGAATCATCAGTAAGAATACTGAAGAATCCTTGCTGCAGAAAGCAGCAGCAACCGCAGAAAGTCGGACCAGAAAGGACAGCATAGTAGCAGAGGGGAGCAAAGTGACGCAGGCCCACGTACAGGCAGCGCAGAAATAGCGTTGGGACTGTTTACTCACGCAGAGGCTAGCTAGGGTGACACAGTTCTAAAGCTATTGCTGATTCAGAGTGCTAGAAGCAGTGATGCAGAGCTTCAGTAGTTTTTGGTGGGGTTAAATTTCTGAAAGTGCAAAAATTAACCTAAGCACTAGTTGACAAAGAACGGGAGGAGAACAACTTCTCAGAGGACTTCTAGCCAAAGAAATCTGCAGTTTGATCAGAGGATCAAAGAGAGCTGATTCGTTGAGATTTGGCAGACTTCCAATAGAGGAAGTTAGTTGTCAGAGGGAGCAGAGGGTGCCTTTCTCGCCAAGGACCCTAGATCTAAGTCTCTAGCACAGAGAGAAGGATTAGTTCGGACAAATTTACTAAGCAGATGGCACCTCACAGACTACGTGATCAGGATAGGTTGGACGGTTTGTCCAACTTTGCAGTCTAGAAGGCCAGAATCCTAGTGGTCATGGAAGCATACAGTCTAAGGAAGCATGCAGAGAAAGTCCTGGCCACACCAACCGATGCGAAGCTCCTAGAGAAGCATGATGAAGCAGTGGCACATGCCAAGCGCTTCATCATGGACGGTGTCAAAGATCATGTAGTGCCTCACATAGCCGAGAAGACAACGGCTCATGATATGTGGGTGGCCTTGACCTCACTATATGAAGGAAGATCCGTCCAGATGAGAATGCGTCTGGAGAATCAGATGAGGTTATTCATGATGGCCAAGGGAGAAGAGATCGAACCCTTCCTTTTCAGATTACAGGCAATCAGGGATCAGTTGACTTCCATGGGAGTGAAAGTGGAGGATGATGTGATGGTGAGCACTGCATTCAATGCGGTCACAGAGGAATGGGAAACTTTTGTCCAAAGTATTTTGGGCAAAGTGAACCTTCCCAACTGGGACAGTATGTGGGCGATCCTCCATCAAGAAGAACTTCGTCGATTCACCAAGAGACAGTACAGCACCAAATCAAGTAAGGTGAAGAAGGAAGAAAAAGAAGATGCAGCCTTGGCATCAAAGAGGCAGCAAGGGAGGAAGAAGCATGATCTATCAAAGATCAAGTGTTTCCAGTGCAGCGAACTAGGACATTGCGCCAGCAATTGTCCTCAGAAGAAGAAGGACAAGGAAGCTTCTACCTCTAAGGTTGTTGTGGCAAACGATGGCTCCAAAGATGACATAGCCATGAGCACTCATGAACCATGAAAGTGGGGCGACATGGATTTGTAGAGCAGCTACAGAGTGGTGGCAGGATCCTTGAGTAGCCCAACCCTTGGATCACATCCGTGCTACAGGAGCCTTAAGATAGTAGCGGGACAAGTGGAACAGTGGGTGCAGAGAATCACAGATGGAGCAGAGGCAGAGCTAGAAGTTGAAGGGAGCAACGCAGTGCAGATGCAACAGCAGCATAGCACAGAGGGGGTTGATGTGACTTTAGCAACGCAGTGCAAGTTGTCATAGGCAGAGCAGAGCTGCAGCAGTGTAGAGGCTTCAGGAGGACAGCACAGCGCAGCAGCAGTGTAGGGGATTTCAGCGCAGGCGCTGATGGGACTTCAGCAGCGCAGAGGAGGTCTGCTTATGCAATGCAGAGCTGAGGTTGTGCAGCAGTATCCAAATGACAACACGGAGCAGCAGCCGATGGAGCTACAGTGATGAGGATGCAGCCCAACTGACTTATCTGTCAAAGATTGGTCAGGAGTTTTCAGTTGCGTCTCTCAGCAACTGAGAGTTGCAGTGCAGCAGTTGGTAGCACAATGCAGCAGATTGAGAGGGAGCTACAGTACAAATGTGGCAGTGGCGGTGGCAGCATCATGGGCAGCAGTATGGGAGAGCAACAACAATTTAGTGATGAAGGGAAGCAAGCCAAGCATCAGCGCAGAGACCCACACCAAAGATCAGTGCAGAGCTTCGGGTGAAGCAATGTTGTGCTAGAGCACTTTCCTCGCTAAGAGGGAGTGTTGATATTTTGTGATGTTGGGGTAGCTTCGGATGTGCTCTAGCTCCCAAAATTTGTGGAGGGACTAGAGTACATGAGATCTCCAAGACCCAAAAAGGGATTTGAGAAATTCCATCCGTTTTGAAAGAAAATTAATTAATTAATATTTTTAATTAAGGACTCTAAGTCTAACTTAGGAAAATTAAAATATTAAATGTAATTAATGTAAACATGTGATGGAAGTGACTTAAATCACACGGATCAAGCTTCCTTTTAATCTTAGACGTCAAATCAAGATTAGATCACAGTCGTTGGTTTCCCAACGAGAAAAGTATAAAGGAAAGGCTTAGGGTCAATTAGAGAACACACACACGGAGGTAGAGCACTGAGACTAAGCTGGAATTCTATAGCGTGGTTTGCTAAGAATTTCCAGAAGTGTTTCAGCTGCAGCGAGGGGTAGTATTGTCTAAGGGGATGATCTTATCCCAGAGCCAAGAGTAAGCAGGAGGGAGAGAAGAAGCAATCAAAGCAGCGCAGAGAGACCAGCAGTTGTGTAGCGCCGAGGGCTTCATTGCTACACATGCCCAAAAAGGGCAGCACAGAGTGGTCAGGAGGCCATCAGGGCTTATGCAGGCTAAGCAGACGCAGCACAGGGATTACGTCACCCAGTTTGGGGTTACACAGGCCTCTCCTAAGCAGTGCAGGGGCACCAACAGGCTAGTAGAGCTGACGCAGAGGGATTTAGAGCAGCACTGGGGTTTCTGAAGATAGAAAGGGGCTGAGTTCTGTAAATCTCGTTTGAGGGTGTGAATCAGTCTAGTTTTCCATCTCTGGAACTGAGGTATTGTTGCATATTTTTGTTTTCTCTGTCGGGTTAACTAGTAAGGTGCCCAGATTTGTTGTACTTAGAATCTACTTAATAATATAAACCCTCCAGCAGCCAGAAGACCGATTTTCCCGCATTGGGTTTTTCCGGGGACAATTGTCCAGAAAATCTTATGTGTCACTTTGTCTATGTGCATGTATTCATTTTAGATTTGTATCTGTGAAGAACTGTTAATGTGTTTACTTCGATGTTAATGCTGAAATTTCATATTAATAACTTGATTAAGTAGGAGAAGTATAACCAAATTTAACAATAGGGTTTCTGCATAAGTAATATTCAGATATTTTCACAAGTAATTCCTCTTGGGTGGTTGGGGTCTCTTCTAGCTTTATGTTCAATGGTTCTTGGAAGCCGCCAACCATGCCCCGTCAACGAGGTCGTCCCCGCCGCCGAGGGGGGCAGCATGGCCCTATCAAGGATCAAGCCAATTACCAAAGCTCAGCTTCGGAGGACTCGGAAAGTAGGGAACAGGTGGGCGAGGTGGCGCATGATCATAGTTGCTCACTAGGCTTAGTAGAGGAACCAACTACATTGGAATCTATTGTTGAACAGTTTCGAGGAGTTCAAGCCAACCTAGACATCCTCAGATAGCACAGTTACAAAGATCGAAACGAATTGGTGGCATACATAAATGATATTCAATTCAACCTCAATGAAACTCTGAAACAGTTCGAGAGCATCTGTCAGAACCAGCGATGCATCAACAACCGTTTAGGCGACTTGGAGGCTCGAGCAGAACATATCGACTTCCACATGCACGAGAGAGATGGCCTCCTTGCTGTACCTCCTGAGCTTCCTCCTTAGCCACCCCCGTGACATGATATTTTCTAGTTATATGTCTGTTTTGAAACCTTTTTTCTTTGTAAGGCTTTATAGCCTATCATAAATAATGGTTGTATGGTTATATCTCTTGCATTCTCCGACTCTCCTTGGTTTCTTCTCTGGTCTAAATGAAGCTAGGAGAGTTATGAAGACAAATTTTGTACTCTGGTTTTTTCTAATGATAACATAAAATTGCACCTTTTAACTACAAAAGAAAAAAGTTTAATTTGCGGGTGCTCCCACATGTCCCCCTTGTGCATCTCCCCACTTCCGTGATCCCTCATCCCAAAAACTTGGTGGAACATTGAATTAATGTAATAACCCTCACATGAAATAACTACCCATGCAAACTCCAAAAATGAGACTGAAAGTCAACACAAGGTAGGTAAGGCTCAGGCGAGTGGTTAAGTATGTTATCTCCAAAAATAAGAGGAAATTCATATTGGACCATAGGGATAAACCAATGCACAATAATGGAGAGGAAATAGCCATGTCATAGTTGTTGAGAAATCGAGAGGCTTGCAAATTAGATCAGATTTCTCTTCCTCGATAATTGCTTGTAAAGTTTGTTGGCTTCTTATTAATATTCATTATGTTCTTTTTCATCAAACAATTACCAAAGCGTAAACATCAATATCACAAGAAAATAATGTAAACAAGATATAGGCCAAGCTAGGGTAAAACCCCTCAAAGAGGAAAACCCAAAAAAAATATCTTTTTATAGAATCGGATCAAAGTGAGAAATCCAAGACTCATGAACATAAAGACTTCAACCTTCTAGATGCCAAGTCAAACCCTCTTTCCTCATAGCCCATTTCTCTATGTCATTGTCAAGTCACTGTTGTCAATGTTATCAAGAGTATTTACTCATTGTCAAAGTCTTCACTGTCAATGTTATACAAGTCACAGTCTCACACAAAGCGAGCCACCGTTGGACATAAGAGCCACTAATGCGATGACATTGTTGAGACGATGTCACTTTAATGTTGAGTACCCCAGAGAATTTTGATATGAGGCATTTTATCCGAGCCACTGTAAGATTATGTGTCACAGAACCACCAAGCCACTGCGTACAAAAATCGAACCACAGTCACACGGAATTGTGAATACCACATCCAGTCTTTCCATAATTCAACGAGCTATTGCGGAATGTGAGTGATGGGCAAATGTGATCCTTCAAAAATAAGCCAAGCGATCCAACATAGATAATGCTTATTGTAGGATAGAGAGAGCTACGAGATTGTGTAAATGGCAACGTAATATCCTCATTGTTAATGTCATATACAAGTGTGAGATCCACAAAGATAACCTGAACCATAAGGAACAAGCCACAACTAAAGTCAACGAGCCATTGAGAGGGTATACGGGTCACTGAGTGTTAGGTCCCTATATTACTAGTTTAGCCCCTTATTGTTATTAGTGTAGCCCCCTTATTGTTATTGTTGTACCCCTATAACCCCAATATTGTTATTATTGTGCCCTTACATTATTATTGTTAGGTCGGCTAGGATTATATTGTGGCCCCGTGGACTCCTATATATAGAAGGAGGTTTTGGTCATTTGTATTATCCAAGTATTGTTCATTTATGTAATGTATTGGAGGTTGCCCCCTCGAAGTGGCTGATTTCTAAGGCGTTGATCTCTCTTTTCTTCTATTTTTGGAGCTGGTTTCATAACATTTGGTATTAGAGCTTTGGATTCTAGGGTTTCGCTGCTCCAAATAGTTCATCGTGGCATTTTTGCTATAACTTTTTTTCTACAAAGGTTCAGAAGGTGAAATTTTTATAGAGCGAAGCTAAAACCCTGAGGAAGGTCGTGGAAAAATTTCAGATCTTGGTTCGCAATATTTTCGAAGATATGATCTGTGCAAGTTAGGGATTTTTGCAGGCTCCTGAATTTAACCTAAACAGGTCATCGTGGCATTTTCGTTATAACTTTTTTTCTACGAGGGTTCAGAAGCTGAAATTTTTACAGAGCGAAGCCACAATCCTGGGGAACGTTGTGGAAAAATTTCAGAACTTGATTCGCAATATTTTCAGAGATAGGGTCTGTGGAAGTTAGGGATTGTTCAGGCTCCCGAATTTCATCTCAAAGAGGTGACCATAGGAAAATCGTCATAACTCTCTCTGAGCATTGGATTGGAATTCAGTAAAAAGTGGCTGCAAGCACACGAACTGTAGTTTCCTCTGTATCAATTTCAGAGCCGAAGGAGGAAATAGTGACACGTGGTACGCCGTACAAGGTCGCTCTACTGAACCTGTCCATAATTAGGTCATTGTGGGAGATTTGGCATAACTTTGTCTTGAAGAATCCAAATCAGGTGAGACCTATGGCAATTTAAAGAAGCTTCAGAGGGCTACTACAGGGCCGAATTTCAGATATTGAACATCAGAAATAATAGAGATAATTCAGTTTCAATATCGAGCTCCTCAAAATCAATAAAAATGTGTGTATTTTTTTTTTCTAATTGCATAAGTCCTATGTGAAAAATCAGTTTGAATTTATTCCAAGGGCATATTATAGAATAGATATCAGTATTTGGTTATAAAATGCCCCCTAAAAAGAGTTCAACACCCATTAAGCCTTTAGAAGGCTCTACTATGACTGATGAAGACGAAGAATTGCAACATGACATATCAAAATTACAAGAGCAAGTGCACCAAATTTCGCTCTCGCAAAGAGAAACAAAAAATGAAATGGAAGTTTTGAAGAAAGGCGTGGAAGCTAAGACGAATGGTTTGAAGAAAGGCATGGAAGCTAAGATGGATGGCATGGAAGCTAAGATGGATGACATGAAAGACAACATGGAAAACATGAAGAATGATCTAAACGCACACATGGAAGGTTTGACAAAGTTGATACAAGAAATGTTTCCTAATGCCGAAAAGATAGTAGAGGAAACTGTTAAAATTAGACAACTAGGTCCAAACTCCATGTTGTGATGGTCAGATGAAGATACCAATATTTTTATTGGGTTCCTCTTTCGGAGAGGTGTAAGATCGATCTAAAATTGATCTTAATCCGATGAGCAGAACATTTATTTTGAATTTATTTTTAATAATTTCAAATATGTGCAGGTCGGCCTTGAGGTTTTACACCCCCAGCAAATATGTCACACACCTCAGTGATTGATATAAATAGAGTCAACGTTGGAGGACATTTCACTCATCTCATCCTCACACATCATCTCTCCTCTTCTAATTGGTTCGAGCTCCTTGGAGGCAGTTTCAGTTCACACGTGGGAAAGAAGGACGAAGAGGAAGTTGCTGCAGCTAGGGTTTCCACGCAAGTTTGACCAGCATTGACTTTGGTCAATGCATGGTCCAAAGGAGTTGATTTTTGGTGGAGACTTCGATTTTGGAAGGCCGCACATTTTGGCACAAGAACCGAGGTCAAAGTTTGACCAGTTGCGTTAACTTTTACTTGGTGTTGTTGCTGTTGTTGCTAGTGTTGTTGTCGTTGGGGCAGCGTTGACTTTTCTGGGGTTGACTTTGAGTTGACCGTGTGGCTGTTTTGAGGGCTATTGTGACACATGCTGGGTTGGCTGACCAAGGAGACTTTGCTGGTTGAAGCATCCTGTTGACCGCCGTAACGCACCACCACATTTTTCTGTTTCTGGTTTGTCTTCTATAGATCCACTGGTATGTTCTATTAGCATTTTACTTGATTGTTTATGTGATTGCAGTGGTGAAAAGTAAAGTTGCATCAAGCATAGAACATCTACATAAATTTACATGGTATCAGAGCTGAGGTGAAGACAAGCCTTAATTTATAGCAATCACCAAAGAAGAAAATGGGTACCACAAACTATGGCTTCAAGGAGGATGACAAGTTGACTGGGAAGGATGACTACCATGCTTGGAAGATGATATTGGATCTTAAATTGGAAGACCAAGATGTCATGGACTATGTGCAACGTAAAATCCAAGAACCTCCATCCACTGCTACTGCTGTTGCCAAAACAAAGTACAAGAAGGGGGAGATCAAAGCAAAGTTGTTGATCAGGGAATCCATTCATAAAAGTCTAGTGGCCTACATCTTTGAGTTGGGCACATCCAAAGAGATGTATGATAAGTTGATCCAAATGTTCAAGGCCAACAATGCAAATCAAGTGTTATTCTTCAAGAATCAATTGAAGAATCTGAAGAAAGGGAGGGATGAGTCTGTCCAATCATACTTTCTGAAGCTGACCGAGATCAGGAACAATCCGTTGGCTATTGGAGAGACAATAGTTGATCGAGAGATGGTACTCACCGCACTTGGAGGGCTCCCATCCGAATGCCATGTGTTCAACACTACCATTCTCAATAATAATGTGATACCTGACTTTGACGAGGCACTGTCAAGATGCATTCAAGAAGAGACAAGAATGAAGGAGTATGAAAATGAAGGGAATGCTACCTACACTGCTCATTCTAGAAAGAAGAACTTTGGTGATCCAAAGAACAAAGGAAGAGCAGGGGCACAAGGAAAGAAGGGCAAGTGTTATACTTGTCATAGGCCAGGTCACTATGCTAGAGAATGCCCTTTCAAGAAGGATTCTCCTGATGATGACAACAACAACAACAACTGGAGGGAAGGAAATCAAAGGAACAATAGGTTCCAGGGAAAGAGGAAGGCTTCCCTCCGGCGGAAATGATCAACCTTTCAAATGGTCAAGCAATTTCAAGTATGAGGAATCAAATGTTGTTGATAAAAGAAATGAATTCATTCTTGTATCTGCCCTCTCTGCTGCATCTCCACCCGCCACTATGGATGTCTGGTTGATAGATAGTGGTGCCTCAAGGCATATCACTGGCTTCAAGGAAGCACTCTCTGATATGGTTGAGAAGGATACCAATCTGGAAATTATCCTTGGAGATAATGCCACATATCCCGTGAAAGGGGCAGGGACTGTGGCCCTCCACTTGTCTCAAGGTCAAGTCCTCCGCTTGCAGGATCTACTCTATGTACCTAATTTGAAGAAGAACCTTGTGGAAGACAAAGGTTTCAATGTGGCATTCACTGATGGAAAGGTGCGCATGTGGAAGAAGAGCTTCAAGGAAGCTATCACGTTTGGGTCTATAATTGATACACTCTACCAGGTTGGAGGAAGTCCACTGGGAGCAATGACATGAGATGCTATCCAACAAACCGATAATGGAACTGAATATGAGACGAACGAGTTCAAGAACTTTCGCAGAGGAGCCAGCATCAAGAGGGAGACCACAATGTTTGTGGGCTACAGCAAAACTTCGAAGGCCTATAGATTATATGTGCCTGGTCAAAGGGAAGTGGAGATATGCCATGATGTCACCTTTGACGAAGATACTTCCCTAAGGAAAGTAGTCAATCTTCCGATATCTGAGGAAGATCATGAAGCAAGGCCTGGAAATCAAGAAGAACCGAAGGATGAAACAATGCCTGATGTTTAAGGACCGATGGACCCGATTGATCCACCTCCTTCACTAGGAAAAAGACCATCATGGCTCAGGGACACTCTTGAGGATGCTAAGGGACATGCAGCCCAAAAGGGGGACATTCCGTGAAAGCAAGAAGCCGAGTAGATACCAAGGGTATCTAGCAGGCATGAGTACTATTGTACAATCTGAGCCTGGACCCTTTGAAGAAGCCATAAAGTATCAAATCTGGAAGGATGCTATGTACGAAGAGTATGAGTCCATTATGAAGAATGATGTCTGGGATGTGGTTCCAAGACCGAAGGACAAAGCAGTTGTCACCTCGAAATGGCTCTACAAGATCAAGCATGGATCTAATGGAAGTGCTGAAAAATTCAAGGCAAGATTCATTGCCCGTGGCTTCTCTCAAAAGGAAGGCATAGATTATGATGACATATTTGCACCTGTGGCCCGATGCACCACCATTCGATCTATTATAGCCCTTGCTGCTACACAAGGATGGAGTCTTCATCAAATGGATGTGAAGACCGCATTTCTGCATGGTGCGATAAAGGAAGAGGTATATGTGGAGCAACCTCTGGGGTTCGAAGTCTAGGATCGGGACACCCATGTCTGTAGGTTGAAGAAAGCCCTCTATGGGCTAAAGCAAGCACCCAGAGCTTGGTACGAGAGGATAGATAGCTACTTGATGAAGTTGGGCTTCACTCGAAGTAATGCTAATCCGAACCTTTACTTCTAGGTTGTCAAAGGGAAGCCTCTCATTCTGGTGTTGTATGTGGATGACCTCTTCCTGACAAGTGCTGACCCTCTCATTCATCAGTGCAAGAGGGAGCTCACTGCTGAGTTCGAGATGAAGGACCTAGAACTGATGCACTATTTCCTAGGCCTGGAGGTCTGGAAGAGACCTGGCAAGATTTTCCTTTCTCAAAGAAAATACATTGTGAAGCTTTTGGAAAGATTTAGTATGGTGGACTGTAAGTCCGGGTCGACACCAATGGAGCTCAACTTTAAGAAGTTGAGTGGCAGTGCTGCTAGGCCTGTGCTACCAAACCCTACTGAGTATCTTCAACTCGTAGGGGCCCTGATGTTCTTAGTGAACACCCATCCGAAAATATGTTGTGCAGTGAACTCTTTGAGTCAACACATGGTTGATCATAACATTCACTGGGTTGGTGCCAAGAAACTCCTGAGATATCTCTGGGGCACAATAGACCATGGGCTGAGATACACTGTCGGGAGCATGACACTCCTTGGATATACTGATGTCGATTGGGCTGGCAGTGTGGTGGATCGCAAGAGCACATCTGGAGGTTGCTTCACATGTAGATCTGCTTCGGGTAAGAAACGAAAGTCGGTAGCCTTGAGCACCGTTGAGGCCGAATACATTGCAGCATGTATGACCTGCTGTGAAGTCACTTAGTTGTGAAAGCTCTTCAGTAAGTTGTTCGAGCATGTGCTAGATGCCACCGTTATCCTTTGTGATAACCTGAGGGGGATTCATTTGTCATAGAATCCCGTGTTCCACGAACAATCCAAGCATGTTGATGGTTGGTACCACTTTATCCGGGATATGGTACAGCGAGGCACCGTAAGGCTCGATCATATAGGAACTAACAAGCAGGTCGCAGATATTCTCACAATGCCCTTGGGAAGGTCATGTTCCTAACCTTCCGTGAGAATCTTGGAATCGTGGAACGACCCTATTCTGAGGGTCCTGTTGGACGATGAGCTCTAGGAGCTCCGGGGGGGCCTTGGGGATAGTTCCTCGAAGCTATAAGCACACACGGGGCAAGGCTTATCGAACCTTGTGGTGCTTCTACCCCACCTTTATGATATTTGAGTAGGTTCACCTCTCATGATCTGTGCCCCATATGCATCCTACCGACTGAGTTCCGGACTCATGGGAAGTACCTCTCATTTGGCCAATAAGGTGGTAAAAGCTAGAGACTAGTAGCAAATACTGATGGACGCATCAGAGATTGTCGTACTCTCTATCTAGGATGGCACGTGTCCAACCACTTGATCTGGGATCAAGTCTAGTGAGGTTTCGAACCTCCTACTGACTTCGGCTCAGATGAACCAACTTCGGGTTGGTATGTGACTCTTTGAGTCCATGTGAGGTTTCAGACCTCCAACTGACTTCGGGTCAGTGAGACTAACTTCGGGTTAGTATATATGACTCTCTTGAGTCCAAGTGAGGTTTCAGACCTCCTACTGACTTCGGGTCAGATGAACCAACTTCGGGTTGGTATGAGACTCTGTGTGAGTCCTATAGAGGTTTCGGACCTCCGGGCTGAATCTGTCAGCCGGGAATGATGTCTTTGTGACTGACCCATTACTATTCTGAAATAAAGAGGCCAGCAAAGCAAGTTACGGCAGGATGACGAACGATGTTTGATTGCACAGGTGGATGGAGTTCTCCCTAGTTGAGAGGGAGTGGTAAAATTAGACAACTACGTCCAAACTCCATGTTGTGATGCTCAGATGAAGATACCAATATTTTTATTGGGTTCCTCTTTCGGAGAGGTGTAAGATCGATCTAAAATTGATCTTAATCCGATGAGCAGAACATTTATTTTAAATTTATTTTTAATAATTTCAAATATGTGCAAGTCGGCCTTGAGGTTTTACACCCCCGGCAAATGTGTCACACACCTCAGTGATTGATATAAATAGAGTCAACGTTGGAGGACATTTCACTCATCTCATCCTCACACATCATCTCTCCTCTTCTGATTGGTTCGAGCTCCTTGGAGGCAGTTTCAGTTCACACGTGGGAAAGAAGGACGAAGAGGAAGTTGTTGCAGCTAGGGTTTCCATGCAAGTTTGACCAGCATTGACTTTGGTCAACACATGGTCCAAAGGAGCTTATTTTTGGTGGAGACTTCGATTTTGGAAGGCCGTACATTTTGGCATAAGAACCGAGGTTAAAGGTTGACCGGCTGCGTTAACTTTTACTTGGTGTTGCTTCCGTTGTTGCTAGTGTCGCTGCCGTTGGGGCAGCGTTGACTTTTCTGGGGTTGACTTTGAGTTGACCGTGTGGCTATTTTGAGGGTTGTTGTGACACATGCTAGGATGGTTGACCAAGGAGACTTTGCTCGTTGAAGTATCCTGTTGACCGTCGTAACGCACCACCACATTTTTCTGTTTCTGGTTTGTCTTCTATAGATCCACTGGTATGTTCTATCAGTGTTTTACTTGATTGTTTATGTGATTTCTGTGGTGAAAAGTAAAGTTGCATCAAGCATAGAACATCTACATAAATTTACAGAAACTAATGATGAGAACAAAATAAATGTTAATCGTGATTTCATAAACTCTAATGTTGGATGGAAGAACCAGCATATTCCAAATATGGATATGAGGAAGTTTGATGGCGAAAATCCCATCACATGGATACTACAGATGGAACAATATTTTGATCTCAGTAATGTGAAAAACACACAAAAGGTACACATTGCAACTTTACATTTAGAACAAAATACATTTGCATGGTATCGACGGCTTTGCTCCCGTAAAAAAATTGTCACTTGGTCAATTTTTACGAAGGAAATGATAGCACATTATGAGGATACAAAAAGCAACAACTTCTTTAGCCAATTGATAAATCTCAAACAAAAGGGTTCAATGGTGGAGCACATTGAGGACTTCCAAAAATTGAATATAAGGGTAACTGATATTCCAGAGGAACACGGGATTGATGTCTTCATAAGGACTTTAAAGGATAACATCCAACATGAAGTTCACATTTGGGAACCTGATTCATTGGAAAAGGCATTCAGGTTGGCAATAAAAATTGAAGGTAAAATTATGGCAACAAGGAAGCCTACCACTCACATATATAAAGATGGAAGTGTTGCTACTCCTAGACTTCCACAACCTACAAGGTTGACACCACAACAATTGGAAGAAAAAAGAGCAAAAGGGCTTTGCTACAGTTGTGATAGCAAATACACTAAAGGTCATACGTGTGCTGAGAAGAAATTATTTTACATAGATTGTGAAGAGGAAGAAGAAAATGAACAAAAATCTTCAAAACAAGAGGATATATACCAGGAACCAACCCTAGAAGAGGAAGAAATGTGTCCAACCATATCGTGTAATGCATTGGCAAGAATTACCACTCCTCAAACTCTCAAGATAGAAGGAAATATCAAGAAGAGAAAGGTAATAGTGTTGATTGATTCGGGTAGTACCCATAATTTTATTCATTGTAACTTGTAAGGTAGCCAAGGAATTGAATTGTTTCCTATACCCAGCACCAGAATGCCAAATGATGGTTGCAAATGGAGGAACTATAAATTGCTCTGGAAAATGCCATAATATCAAGCTAACCATGGGGGAATATGTATTGAATAGTCCGATGCTTTCCATTCCAATGGGAGGTGCTAACATTGTACTAGGAGTACAATGGTTACAATCTTTAGGGACGGTAGCTTTTAATTTTCAAGAATTTTTCTTGAAATTTTTTTTCAGAAGGAAAGGAAGTCCAATTACGAGGTATCGCTAGGGGAAGCCGGGAAAGATAATAAGCTCTAATGTCATGACAAAGCTTCTGAAAAAAGAACAACAAGGCGTAATTGCACAATTATGCTCACTAAAAGTTCCAACATCAAAATCATCTATTTCTGTAGATCTCCAAAAAATCTTGGACAATCATTCCAAGGTGTTTGAAACTCCCAAAGGACTCCCACCTATTCGTGATCATGATCATGTTATTCATTTGATTCCAGGAAATGTTCCTCCAAACATTAGGCCTTATAGATATCCTTATGTCCAAAAGAGCGAAATTGAACGTATGATTGCAGAAATGTTAGAGGCCGGTATAATTCAACCTAGTCAAAATTCTTTCTCTGCTCCAGTAGTATTGGTGCACAAGGATGGATCATGGCGCATGTGTCCAAATTATAGGGAGCTCAATAAGCTCACCATTAAAGATAAATTTCCCATTCCTGTGATTGATGAATTATTGGATGAATTACATGGAGAAATTTATTTTACCAAGTTGGATCTTCGTTCGGGATATCATCAAATTAGAATGAAGACTGAAGATATTCCAAAAACAACATTTTGAACTCATGAGGGTCATTATGAATTTTTGGTCATGCCTTTTGGCCTTACCCATGCACCTTCTACATTTCAAGGGTTGATGAATTCCATTTTCAAACCCTTCCTTAGAAAATTTGTGCTAGTATTTTTTGATGATATACTAATCTACAACAGGTCTTGGAAGGATCATGTTCAACATGTTGACAGGGTGGTCAAATTATTGGAGGAGAAACAATTATATGCAAAAACATCCAAATCTTTCTTTGGAGTACAAGAGGTGGAATATGGGGGTCATATTGTATCTCACGAGGGTGTTAAGGTAGACACTAACAAAATTAAAGCCATTAAGGAATGGAAAGTTCCAACAACCATAAAGAAGTTGCGAGAATTTCTTGGGTTAACAGGGTATTATCGCAAGTTTGTTAAGAATTATGGGAGAATAGCAGCACCTCTAACAACATTATTGAAGAAAGATGCATTTTCATGGACTCCTGAAGCAACTAAGGCCTTTGAACATCTTAAGGAGGCAATGTGCCTAGCACCGGTCTTAGCTACGCCAGACTTCACGAAAACCTTTATTGTGGAATGTGATGCCTCAGGAAATGGAATTGGTGCAGTTTTAATGCAGGAAGGAAGACCCATTGCTTTTGAAAGTCGTCCAATCAAAGGAAAGTATTGACAGAAACCTATTTATGAGAAGGAAATGTTAGCAATACTACATGCACTAAAGAAATGGCGAACTTACCTAATGGGAAGACACTTCAAGGTAAAAACTGATCATGATAGTCTTAAACACTTTTTGGAACAAAGACTATCATCAGAAGAGCAGCAAAAATGGGTCACAAAGATGTTGAGTTATGACTTTGAAATAATCTACAAAAAAGGAAAGCTTAATGTTGTTGCAGATGCACTCTCAAGAAAGAATGAAGAGGTGGAAGCATTGCTTTGTGCCATTCTATTATCCAACCAGATTGGATAACCGAAGCAAGAGATGAATGGAAGAAGGACAAAGATGTATGGACACTCATTCAAAAGTTGCAGCAAGATCCTAGTACATCTGATACATTTAGTTGGAAAAATGATTCCTTATGGTACAAAGATCGCTTATATCTTTGTAAGAATTCCCAACTAAAACAAAGATTCTTCTGGAATTCCACACTTCTCCTTTAGGAGGATACTTAGGATTTTTAAAAACTTACCACAGGGTGAAGAAATATTTTTTTTGGGATGGCCTTAAATCTGATATTCAAAAGTTTGTGGCGGAATGTTTGGTTTACCAACAGAATAAAGTGGAAACAATTAAGACCCCAGGACTTCTACAACCTTTATCCATTCCAAGTCAACGTTGGGAGGAGATTTCAATGGATTTTATCACAGGTTTACCTAAGTCCGAAGGAAAGAGTGTCATCATGGTGGTAGTTGATAGAATTACCAAGTATGCACACTTTGTGCATTATCTCATCCATATAAAGCAAGTACAGTGGCTACTACATTTATGGACACAATTCAAAAGCTACATGGAAACCCAAAGATTATTGTGAGCAACAAAGATCCCATTTTTACTGGAAATTTTTGGACGTAGTTATTTTCTTGTCTGGGTACTCAATTAGCTCATAACTCATCTTATCATCCTCAATCTGATGGTCAAACTGAGATAGTGAATATATGTTTGGAAGGATATCTTCATTGTTTTGCATTTGATAAAAAAACACAATGGGTCAAGTGGTTACCTCTCGCTGAATGGTGGTATAACACCTCCTTCCATACTGTAGCAAAAATGACCCCATTTATGGCACTTTATGGATATCATCCACTGTCCATCACATCATCTTTATGAGAAAATTCTAAGATTCAAGCAATGGAAGATCACATCGAGCATCAACAAGAAGTTCTCCAACTCTTAAAGGATAACCTAAATTTGGCACAAAATCAAATGAAACAACAGGCAGATCAACATCGCAATGAGAGTAGTTTTGATGTAGGAGACTGTGTATTTTTACGGTTACAACCATACAAACAAATGTCCCTCAAGCAAGCTAAGAAGGATAATAAATTATCGCCAAATTACTGCAGTCCTTACAAGGTGTTGCAAAAGATTGGTACTATGGCATACAAATTGGAGCTTCCCGCTTCTTCGCGAGTGCATCCAATTTTCCATGTTTCATGCTTAAAGAAGGTTATAGGTGAAAATCTTTCAGTTCAAACAATATTGCTAGAACTTGATGAGGAAGGAAAAATCATATTGGAACCTGAAGCGGTCATGGAAACAAGAACTCGACAGCTACGAAATCAATCAATTTCAAAGTATCTCATCAAGTGGAAGAACTTACCTACTGAAGATTCTACATGGGAGGATGAGAATTTTATACAGAAACACCTAGAGCTACTCAAGCGTCGAGGACAACACTTTTTTGAAGGAGAGGGGCATGTTAGGTCCCTATATTACTAGTTTAGTCCCTTACTGTTATTAGTGTAGCCCCCTTATTGTTATTGGTGTACCCCTGTAACCCTAATATTGTTATTATTGTGCCCTTACATTATTATTGTTAGGTCGGCTAGGATTATATTGTGGCCCCGTGGACTCCTATATATAGAAGGAGGTTTTGGTCATCTGTATCATCCAAGAATTGTTCATTTATGTAATGTATTGGAGGTTGTCCCCTCGAAGTGGTTGATCTCTAAGGCATTGATCTCTCTTTTCTTCTATTTTTGGAGTTGGTTTCATAACACTGAGTTACATTGTAATATAATGTGTAAAGTATAGTCAAGAGATCAATTGCGAGCCAGAGCATACGAGCTACAGGTGTAGGGCGAATCATAATTATATGAATGCGAGCCATCAATAACGAACCACAGAAATATTTGAATCAAGCCATCACAGATCAAGCCTTTATAAATGTGGTCTATTTCAGATTCGATCCAACACAGACGAGAGTCAGTGAGTATTGTGAAAGTCACCACAGGTGTGATCCGAACCATAAAGAATAGAATGTGAGCCCTTTGTAATTAACCAATACAAGTTACATAAATGAGCCAAGGAAGTATAGAACCATATTAGAAATATCGCAGAGAATAGACATCAAACATTATAATACATGCAAGTTACACATAGATGAGTCACTGTAAAGCGAATCTTCAAAGGTAAGCCATTGTATGATAAATGAGCCAATCACTGTAATGCAATCCTGTCACACATGCCATCAATTATTGTAATGCGAGCCCATGATAAATCAAGTCACAGAATCATTGTGTAGAGTCATTGTTGTGTATTGTAAGCCACAAAAACATAGATCCGTGTTACAGGAATAAAGTATGCGAGACACTTCATATAGAGAATGCTTTACGAACTTGTCATAGCGAATTCCAAGAGAGTGATCTTCAGGCCTCCTTTAAGCCAAAGCTTTGATACCATGTTGAGAAATTGGGAGGCTTGCAAATTAGATTAGATTTCTCTTCTTCAATAATTGCTTGTGCATTTTGTTGGCTTCTTATAAATATTTATTATGTTCTCTTTCATCAAATAATTACCAAAATGTAAACATGAAGATCACAATAAAATAATGTACACAAGATATAGGTTCCAAGCCAAGGAAAAATCCCTCAAAGGGGAAAACCCAAAAAAATTATCTTCTTATAGAATCAAATCAAAGTGAGATATCCCGGACCCATGACCATAAAGACTTCAACCTTCTAGATGCCAAGCCAAACCCTCCTTCCTCATAGCAAATTTATCAACAACAAGAGACCAACAACAAATATTCAACAAGAGATATGATAAGCTAGAACTTCCACAAATTTGACTTCAAGAAAACCCTTCTTCAATTTCAAACCAAAGGGAAAACCTAGAAAAAATGTTATGCAACCAACTCACAAAATAGAAGAAAAGATAGATCAACGACTTAAAAAGTATCCACTTTGAGGGGGAAACCTCCTTTACATTACATAAATGAACAATTCTTTGATGATTCAAATGACAAAACTTCATTTCTATATATAGGAGTCTAAGGGGTAACAATATAATCAAAGCCGACATAACAATAATAATGTAAGGGCACAACAATAACAATAGTGGGTTTCTATGGGGCACAATAATAACAATATGGGGACTACATGGGCACAACAATAACAATAAGGGGGATACACTAACAATAACAATAAGGGGATACACTAGTATTATAGGGACCTAACATGCCCCTCTCCTTCAAAAAATTGTTGTCCTCAACGTTTGAGTAGTTTTGGATGCTTCTGAATAAAATTTCCATACTCCCATGTGGAATCTTCAGCGGGAAAGTTCTTCCACTTGATGAGATACGCTAAAATTGATCGTTTTCGTAGCTGTCGAGTTCTTGTTTCCATGATTGCTTTAGGTTCCAATATGATTTTTCCTTCTTCATCAAGTTTCGGCAATATTGTTTGAACTAGGAGCTTGTCACCTATAACCTTCTTTAAGCATGAAACGTGGAAAATTGGGTGCAATCGGGAAGATGCAGGAAGCTCCAATTTGTATGCCATAGTACCAATCTTTTGCAACACCTTGTAAGGACCATAATACTTTGGTGATAATTTATTATCCTTCATAGCTTGCTGGAGGGACATTTGTTTGTATGGTTATAGCCATAAAAATACCCAATCACCTACATCAACACTTCTTTTGCTACGATGTTAATATTCCTGCCATTTCATTCGATTCTGAGCAAAAGTGAGGTTATCCTTTAAGAGTTGGAGAACTTGTTGTTGATGCTCAATGTGATCTTCCACTGGTTGAACCTTAGAATTTTCTCTTAAAGATGATGTGATGGACGGTGGATGGTATCCATTAAGTGCCATAAATGGAGTCATTTTTGTTGCAATATGGAAGGAAGTGTTAGACCACCATTTAGCCAAAGATAACCACTTGACCCATTGTGTCTGTTTATCAGATACAAAGCAACGAAGATATCCTTCCAAACAGTTGTTCACTATCTCAGTTTGTCCATCAGATTGAGGACGATAAGATGAGCTATGAGTTGATTGAGTACCCAGACAAGAAAATAATTTCGTCCAAAAATTCCTAGTGAAAATGGGATCTTTGTCACTTACAATAATCTTTGGGTTTCCATGTAGCTTTTGAATTGTTTCCATAAATGCAATAGCAACTGTACTGACTTTAAATGGATGAGATAATGCACAAATATGTGCATATTGGTAAGTCTATCAACTACCACCATGATGACACTCCTTCCTTCGAACTTGGGTAAACCAGTGATAAAATCCATTGAAACCTCCTCCCAATGTTGACTTGGAATGGATAAAATTTGTAATAGAGTCTCAACTTTATTTTGTTGGCAAACCAAACATTCCACCACAAACTTTTGAATATCAGATTTAAGGTCATCCCAAAAAAATTCCTTCTTAACCCTGTGGTAAGTTTTTAAAAATCTTGAGTGCCCTCCTAAGGGAGAGGTGTGCAATTCCAAAAGAATATTTTGTTTGAGTTGGGAATTCTTACAAAGATATAAGCGATCTTTGTACCATAATGAATCATTTTTCCAGCTAAATGTATCAGATGTACTGGGATCTTGCTGCAACTTTTGAATGAATGCCCACACTTCTTCGTCATTCTTCCATTCATCCCTTGCTTCGGTTATCCAATCTGGTTGGATAATAGAAATGGCACAAAGCAATGCTTCCGCATCCTCATCCTTTCTTGAGAGGCATTTGCAACAACATTTTTCTTCCCTTTTTTGTAGATGATTTCAAAGTCATAACCCAACATCTTTGTGATCCATTTTTGTTGCTCTTCTGAAGATAACCTTTGTTCTAAGAATTATTTAAGACTATCATGATCCGTTTTCACCTTGAAGTGTCTTCCCATTAGGTAAAGTCGCCATGGCGTAAGTGCATGTGTTATTTCCAACATTTACTTCTCATAAATAGGTTTGCGTAAATACTTTCCTTTGATTGGACGATTTTCAAGAGCAATGGGTCTTCCTTATTGCATTAAAACAGCACCACTTCCATTTCCTAAGGCATCACATTCCACAATAAAAGTTTTTGTGAAGTCTGGTGTAGCTAAGACCAGTGCTTGGCACATTACCTCTTTAAGATGTTCAAAGGCCTTAGTTGTTTTTGGAGTCCAAGAAAATGCATCTTTCTTAAGTAATGTTGTTAGAGGTGCTGTTATTCTCCCATAATTCTCAACAAACTTGCAATAATACCCTTTCAACTCGAGAAATGCTCGCAAATGCTTTATGATTGTGGGGATTTTCCATTCCTTAATGGCTTTAATTTTGTTAGGGTCTACCTTAACACCCTCATGAGATACAATATGAACTAGATATTCCACCTCCTGTACTCCAAAGAAACATTTCGAGGTTTTTGCATATAATTGTTTCTCCTCCAATAGTTTGAGCATCTGGTCAACATGTTGAACATGATCCTTCCAAGACTTGTTGTAGATTAGTATATCGTCAAAAAATACTAACACAATTTTTCTAAGGAAGGCTTTCAAAATGGAATTCATCAAACCTTGAAATGTAGAAGGTGCGTTGGTAAGGCCAAAAGGCATGACCAAAAATTCATAATGACCCTCATGAGTTCTAAATGTTGTTTTCATAATGTCTTCAATCTTCATTCTTATTTGATGATATCCTGAACGAAGATCCAAATTGGTGAAGTAAATTGTTCCATGTAATTCATCCAATAATTCATCAATGACAGGAATGGGGAACTTATCTTTAATAATGAGCTTGTTGAGCTCCCTATAATCCGAACACATGCGTCATGATCCATCCTTCTAGTGCACCAATACTATTGGAGCAAAGAAAGAACTTTGACTACATTGAATTATACCAGCCTCTAGCATTTCTGCAGCCATACGTTCAATTTCACTCTTTTGAGCATAGGGATATTTTAAGGCCTGATGTTTGGAGGAACACTTCCTTGAATCAAATGAATAGCATGATCATGATCAGGAATAGGTGGGGGGCCTTTGGAAGTCTCAAATACCATGGAATGATTTTCCAATACTTTTTGGAGATCTGGAGTAATAGATGATTTCAATGTTTGAACATCTAGTAAGCATAATTGTGCAATTACGCCTCGTTGTTCTTTCTTTAGAAGCTTTATCATGCCATTAGAGTTGATTATCACTCCTAGTTTCCCTGTGATACCCCTTAATTCAACTTCCTTTTCTTCCCAAAAAAAATTCAAGAAAAGTTCTTGAAAATTAAAATCTATTGTACCCAAAGATTGTAACCATTGGACTCCTAGTCAACATCAGCACCACCCATTGGAATGGAAAGCATTGGACTATTCAATACATATTCTCCCATGGATAGCTTGATATTATGGCACTTTCCAAAGCAATTTATAGTTCCTTCATTTGCAACCATCACTTAACACTTTGGTGCTGGATATAGGAAGCAATTCAATTCCTTGGCTATCTTACAATGAATAAAATTATGGGTACTACCCGAATCAATCAACATTATTACCTTTTTCTTCTTGATATGTCCTGTCTTGAGAGTTTGAGGAGTGGTAATTCCTACCAATGCATTACAAGATATGGTCGGATTCATTTCTTCTTTCTCTAGGGTTGGTTCCTGGGGTATATCCTCTTCTTTTGGTGTTTCTTGTTCCTTTTCTTCCTCCTCTTCACAATCTATGTAAAATAATTCCTTCTCTGCACACTTATGACCTTTAGTGTATTTTCTATCACAACTGTAACAAAGTCCTTTTTCTTTTTTTTTCCTCCAATTGTTGTGGTGTCAACCTTGTAGGTTGTGGAAGGCTAGGAGCAGCAACACTTCCATCTTTATAGTTGTGAGTGGTAGACTTCCTTGTTTCCATAATTTCGCTTTCAACTTTTCTTTCCACCCTGAATGCCTTCTCCAATGAATCAGGTTCCCAAAGGCAAACCTCATGTTGGATGTTATCCTTTAAGGTTCCTATAACGACATCAATCATATGCTCCTCTGGGATATTATTTACCCTGATGTTCAATTTTTGGAAGTCCTCAATGTGCTATCAATTGGCTAAAGAAGGTGTTTCTCTTTGTATCCTCATTATGTGCTATCATTTCCTCCGTAAAAATTGACCAAGTGACAAGTGGCTTACAAGAACAAAGCCATCGATACCATACAAATCGATTGGGTTCTAAATATAAAGTTGCAATGTCTACCTTTTGTGTGTCTTGCACATTATGGAGATCAAAATATTGCTCCATTTGTAGTATCCATGTTACCAGATCCTTGCCATCAAACTTCCTCATATCGA